>JASAND010023238.1:0-12004 GCA_030248195.1 Trissonchulus latispiculum
TTCTACATTTTTTGGTCAGACTTTAATATACAAATTTGCTCCACACTCCACGTCCCAGAAAGCCGTGGGCACTCCAATAATCAGTGTGTGTGCGCCTACATCAGTAAAAACTACTCGAATAAAGCAAATTCAGGCATATCTTATGTACTACAACAAAAAAAATGTGAAAAAACAAAAATGTTAAGTGTTTAAATTTAATTTTCAAAACTAATAAAATGATTACCAAGTCAACCTAATGAATGCAGTGAAAAAGCACACAACGGCGCATTTTCAGCCACTGTCACTTTCTCTGTAAAACAATAACAATACGAAATAGTAACCGATCTGACAAATTCATAATTTCTGTTAATTGCAAACAAATAATTTTCATTTCGGAATAGTTATTCATATTCATTAGCTCAAAATAAGTTAACAATAAAGCCTGCATGCGAGCTGATCCTATTCTGAGCTAGTGAACCAGTTTTACAAAGATAGGGAGAATTCGCTTCAAACTACACGTGCTTATTCTACTGGGGGGGGGGGGCGTGGGGCCCCTCCCCCACCAACACCCTTTCCCCCCCCCCCAAAAATAGTTCCTCCCCCTAAAATCCTCCCCAAGAAAAGTGGGTGCCCCTTATGGTACCAACTTTTGCCCTGAAAAAATCGCTTAGAAGGCCTAATTTTCAAAAATTTTCCGGAGATTTTTAGTCGACTTTTGCCTATTAAAGCACTAAATCCGCTTACTTTTTGGCGATTACCATAAAAATAGCGCAATTTTTAGCTTGTTTTTAGAAGAATTCTCGCCTCTCCCCAAAATGACTCATCCCCCAAGTCCCCCCCAAAACCCCAAAAAATTCCCTAGAATAAGCCCAGCTATAGTATGCAAGCTTTGAAGCAAAATAAAAGAAGTTTCCTCTAAGCGTGAAATCTGGCAAAAAGCAAAATCATCGAGACCAAATATTTTCTTCGGTGTTTGCACCCAGAATAACATCAAGAAGATATGAAAGTTCAACTCAATTCAAGGTTTAATTTTTAAAGTTTAAATGTTAGGGTTGATCACTGAAGATCCAAAAATTTCAATGTAGGAGGATCATTTTTGACTAGCTTAATAGAACAACTTAGAAGTTAAAACACAACATGCAATCTAACATAATGCAAGCAAAGTATGGCATTAATTACAAAGAAACTACGTCTAGATAAAGCATGACTACAAGCTATCCAGAAATTGAGATAAATGTAAAATAAACTGTGACGAGAAAATAATGAATTTGACAAAATATTGTAAGTAAAGCCATATACATTTTAATCTTACAGAAACGCTAACATAACACTGAAGTTTTGGAATCAGTTTAGAGTGAGAGATGAGCTTACATTTATATAGGTTTGGACACTGCTAGAAAGCTGTGACAGTTTCCCAGCCACTTTCGTCACACCAGTACGAACAGATTCCTTAATCTCAGAAACATCCGGGGCATAATAGGAACCATAGGACCCATAGCTGGCGTAGCTGGTCCCACTGCTCCCTCTTCTATTTCGATCATCACCACCGCCGAAATAGTCGGCACTGCTGATCCCAGTTGAACCCTCGAAACGAGATAGGCTGGTATTGGTTTCAAACTAAAGAGAAAAATAACATACATACACAAGAAATATAAGTCAAAGTAATCGTAGAGTTAATAATTAAGCCAAGTAGAACATTGTGCTCGTGTTTCTAATGATGTACAAATTCCAGTCTTAACAATCAGCAGTCACAGACACGCTTAAGACTTTAATTATTATACCGTCCAATACATCAAAAACATTCGCAGACAACAGACCATCAAAAAAGCAAATTATTATCCAGAAGAATGTTAGCTAAAGATTGCTAAAAAGCCGCTCTTACTCCTCCAGCACCAGAACCTCCAAAAGAACTGATCGGAACTAATAGACTTTGCACCGGCAAACTTTGACTGAGCTTCGTTCGAAGAGGCTGACGTATCATATACAGTCTTGGGCTTGGCTTTACTGGCACTTGATCTGAAAGAAACAATAAAATAAATGAGAAAGCTTATTCTGTTGAAATAAAAGCAACTGACTCAAAGCAAACATCACCCCACTCCCACACTTACCTTCAGATCCCCAGAAAATGTCATGTCATTTGCAGACTTAAAATTTCAAAGAAATATCCAGCATCGCAGGAAATATTTTGGTCTAGAATCGATCAGTCTTGTATCAGAACAGAATATTCGAGCACTATTTGGCTTTTCTTAATACTAAAGTCTGACACAAAAATGTGTGTACAAAATTGTTTTCACTTAGACTGCATTTAATATTCATCGGAGACCCATAACATTACCTATATTTTCTGAATCGACATGATAAGAAGAAACGTTTTTATAAACTTTAAAATTTTGAAAAAAATTCAAAAATTTCAAAATATCGATTTATCGATGTTTTTCTCTGGAATATGTAGGCTAAAAATTTCTTTCTTTCAGGAAACTTTTCCCATCTGAAAATACGCATGATGACGCAAGAATGAAGAAAATCAGATACGGCTTGAATGTATTAGCATTTTTCGATTTTCAAAATCCTTTGATCGTTGCCGCTTTTCCAACTTTGACAAGCTACTGCCCGCTCAGTACTTGATAGAAAATTTTCGTTTTCATTTTCAGGACTGCTTAGGCAGCTGCTTTAACATAGTAAAAGTCATTTTTCAAAATTTCAAAAGTTGATTTTTCGAAAAATTACCACTTTCGACCCAATTTCAAAAAACTGGTATATATCGAAACTTTTTCAAAACTTTAAATTTTATAAAAATTTTTTCTCATGACGATTCAGAAAATATTAATATGTTATCGGTCTCCGCTGGATATTAAATGCAGTATAAGTGATCAAAATTTTGTACACACATTTTTGTGTCAGACTTCAGTTATTTAGCTCATAATAACATAGAAAACAGGTGAATTTACCGTACCAATAACGATTTTAGACCTCGCTAGATCCCACTAACTTTCTTTTCACCTAAAGAAAATCCACCTAGTAAGTAGGTACTGCATCTCTAAAACTATACAGATGAATGAAGTGAAAAATGCAACACACGAGCTGTCATCATAGGCATCAAAAAATTCATCCGTCTCATCAGCCTGTGGATTCTTCTTGCTGAACAAATCATCAGTATCCCGAGTCAATCCAGAAGAGGCTGAATTGGAACTGCTGAAATAGAATAAGAGAATGAACACTCCCGAAAGAGACTGTGAAAAAAGCTGCTAAAAACGTGTGTAATATTAATTGCTATGTCAATTCTGTACTGCACTATTCGGTATGTTTACTGCACAATTCGATATGTTTAGAAAATTGAAATTTCCTAAATTTTTCGTAAAAAATTGTTTTTATTATAATACTGTCGTTTTAATGGTGCTCAGTGCTCTCCGAAGATCATTTTCAGTACTGTTCAACCATGAAAAACAATATACTAAATACCACGCATAATCAAAGAAACTTAATAAACAGGGTTGTCAAACCTAGATATGACAATCCAGTCGTCCTCCTCCAATGGCTGCTTGGTTGTAACTTTAGACTTCTCCTGGTCCCAACTCCCACCTTCCTGCTTTATAGTCTTTATGTCCGAGAAAACAGAATGGCTCACACTACTAAAACAACGACACAAAGCAGTACCTACTTTGTTCAATCGGAATAGAAGAAGGCATAGTTAGATCCGGGGGAAAACCCCCAAATAAGGGTAAAAACCAAGGCCCCCCTAGAAATGCCTGGTAAGCCCTGTGAGTACACCTAATGTGTGAAGAAAAAGCGCCACCTTAGTGGTCCACACACTGTAAGTATGAGTCCCCTGGGCTACACTGAAAGTTCGGAGTTCATATGTTTTCAAAATTGACCTCCCAAAACCACAGCTAAACGATAAGGTTCATAATAGGAATTTCCAAGCTTCTCTTGCTAGCATGGAGAGACTGCTAGCCCCAATACTTTGCATGCGGGTTTGTATGGGCCCCAAGAATGTATACCGGACACCATAACACCTGATGCAGTGGGGATCTAGGTAGCCATTTTTCACCCCCAAGATTTCACAGCTGTTCGGTGTAAAATAACCGCAACCCAGCAAAACATTTTCATGCTGTGGTCAAAAAACATCGGTTACTAAGATCTTAGCCGCCCTCCAGCCGTGTGCAGCCGTAGTTTTTAAAGTGCCCGACCCCCCATTTTTCACAACTACCAGCATAATTGATTAAAAATTTCTACTGACTGCTAGGCCCCATTTGGCATTATGATTTATCAAATGAGTCCCCCATCTGTAGAAAAATACTACACGCAGTATCTTATCAGCATCTAAGAGAATTGACGTTCAAAGTTGAAGTTTCGCCAAAAATTTAAACAATTTGGCTAACGAAAAGAAACTTTTCACTGTGGTGCAAGCTACAAGGCTGTAATTTGGCATATACAGAGGCCCAAGTGTACTCATTTGTGGCAAACGGCAAGAGATTTCTACCGACTGAAAACTTTTTATGTCAACTTGAATCTTGAAGAATTGCAAAAATCGCCACTGTCGAATCCTGTGCAGAAGCGTTCTGCAACCATTGAACTCGCAAATCTTCACTAATCGAGCTGAAATTTCGTGTGGGTGTATTTTTAACAACGCTGAGTTCAAATATTTCAACAAATTTCAAAAAATTTGATTTTTCGACTTGGAGGTACCACTGCCGAAAACGGCGACAGTTGGCAATTTTTGAAAATTCAATTTGACATAAAAAATTTTTCAGTCGCAGAATTTCTTATTATTTGGAACTAATGAGTACTCCTATAGGACCTCACCACCATATGCTAAAATACAGTCATCTTATAGCACCAGAATTAAAATTTTCTTTCTGTTAGCCAAAATTTTTTAAATTTTTGGCGAAACTTCAAGTTTGAATCCTTAGATGCAGATATGAATACGGCCGTCTAGTATTTTTTGCAGATGGTAATTTTGCAGATGGGGACACATTTGCCAAATCGTGAGGCCAAATGGCAGCTTTGAAGCTGAGGCCTAGCAGTCAGTAGAAGTTCTTGATCAATTTGTGGTAGTGTGAAAATGGGTGTCGGGCATAAAAGCTACGGCTACACACGGCTGGAGGAGCGGCTAAAATATCAGTACCCGATAATTTTTTTTATCTGTATCAAAAAGTTGGCCAATCAGACCAAGAAGGTGACAATCCTTCTTACTATAAATGATTGAATAGTAACTGACAGCAACGAAACCCACAAAACTATTTTATACTAAAAAACAAAGATATTAACCTCTTTATAGGTGCGCCACGAACACCCATTCCCAGCCTTTCCACCTCCTCAGCCTTTCCTCCGGGGGGGGGGGGGGGGGGGGGGGGGGGGGGGGGGGGGGGGGGGGGGGAGAATTTTTAAGCTTGTCTTTTCGCCGCCTTTTGCTGGTTATTTCCTGAACCATTAATCGACTGGAAAGTCAAAACAAACGAACGCTGCTATATTCCAACACAAAACCAAACGGGAATGTTAGCTAACCACAGAATTTTAGTGAACTGTCAAACATAAAAGTCAGGCCAACCTAAATTAATTAACAACCTGAATCAATTATAACTTTTGACTGGGGCGGGGGGTTGTGAACGTTTTAGGTTGAAAAAAAGTTTAAAAGTTTTAATTATTTTTTTTATTTTTTTTTATTTTTTATATTTTTTTTTAATAATATTTTTTTTTTTTTTTTTTTATTTTTTTTAAGTTTAATGTAGATTGTTGAGCCCACCACAGAAGGATATGTTATTAGAATTTGTTGGTGATTGAAATTTGTGTTGGAGTGTGGAGATTTTAGAAAGTAAAAATTAAATTTAAAGTAAGAGTTTGAGGATAGAAGGGGGAAGGAGTAATTTTAGTATTGAGGGGAAATTTGGTGTGTTTTTTGATTGTGTGTATTTTTTTGGTATGGGTGGGTTGTGTTGTGGTTTTTTTTTGTGTTTTATGTTTTGTTTTTTGGTATTTTTTTTTTTGGGGGCGCTTTAACGAGTACCCGCCGGAACCAGCGGAGTCTTTTACTGCTGATTTACCCGCCCAAATCGTCCCTACCCTTCCGTCACCGGCTCTGCTCCCCAGTCCTCCCCACGGTGTTCCGACAACATCCCAGCCCCCGTCGTCCCCCCGATACCACCGACTCTCAATTTTCAACATTTGCGCCCTTTAACTTTAGCGGAGAGGAAGAAGCGTCGAAGCAACAGGAACTGTCTGATGAAGGATCCCCGAGGTTCGAAACCGGTCGCAGAGTAAAGGCGGGTCTGTAATTTTGGGTATTCGCGTTTTGGACTGATAATATTTATTTGTGTTTTAAGCAGCTATGTCAGATTATTTCTTTATCTGTTTTAGATTGGTGCCAAAAAGGGCGGCCTTGGGGCTCAGAAAGTTGCAACTGATTTTGATGAGATTGAAAAGAAAGCGGATGCTCTTGAGAAGGCAAAATTGCAACAGTCAGCGTATCCGGCTGCGTTCACTGCTTCTGAAGCGGAACCAGAAGTGCAAAAGTATGATAATTGACTGTTGTTAATTAATTTAGGTTGGCCTGACTTTTATGTTTGACAGTTCACTAAAATTCTGTGGTTAGCTAACATTTCCCCGTTTGGTTTTGTGTTGGAATATAGCAGCGTTCGTTTGTTTTAGACTTTCCAGTCGATTAATGGTTCAGGAAATAAGCCAGCAAAAGGCGGCGAAAGACAAGCTTAAAAATTTAGACGGAGTGAAAGGCGAGCAGGTGGAAAGGCTGGGAATGGGTGTTCCTGGCGCAAAGAGGTTAATATTTTTGTTTTTTTAGTATAAAATAGTTTTCTGGGTTTCGTCGCTTCAAATACTATTCAATCATTTATAGTAAGAAGGATTGTCACCTTTGTCTGATTGGCCAACTTTTTGATACAGATAAAAAATTATCGGGTACTGATATTTTAGCCGCTCTCCAGCCGTGTGTAGCCGTAGCTTTTATGCCCGACACTCCATTTTCACAACTACCAACATAATTGATCAAGAACTTCTATTGACTGCTAGGCCTCAGCTTCAAAGCTGCCATTTGGCCTCACGATTTGGCAAATGTGTCCCCATCTGCAAAATTACCATCTGCAAAAAATACTAGACGGCCGTATCTTATCTGCATCTAAGGATTCAAACTTGAAGTTTCGCCAAAAATTTAAAAAATTTTGGCTAACAGAAAGAAAATTTTAATTCTGGTGCAAGCTATATGGCTGTAATTTAGCATATGCAGAGGTCCTATAGGAGTACTCATTAGTTCCAAATAATAAGAAATTCTGCGACTGAAAAATTTTTTATGTCAAATTGAATTTTCAAAAATTGCCAGAATCGCCGTTTTCGGCAGTGGTACCTCCAAAGTCGAAAAATCAAATTTTTTGAAATTTGTGAAATATTTGAACTCAGCGTTGTTAAAAATACACCCACACGAAATTTCAGCTCGATTAGTGAAGATTTGCGAGTTCAATGGTTGCAGAACGCTTCTACACAGGATTCGACAGTGGCGATTTTTGCAATTCTTCAAGATTCAAGTTGACATAAAAAGTTTTCAGTCGGTAGAAATTCTTGCCGTTTGCCACAAATGAGTACACTTGGGCCTCTGTATATGCCAAATTACAGCCTTGTAGCTTGCACCACAGTTAAAAGTTTCTTTTCGTTAGCCAAATTGTTTAAATTTTTGGCGAAACTTCAACTTTGAACGTCAATTCTCTTAGATGCTGATAAGATACTGCGTGTAGTATTTTTCTGCAGATGGGGGACTCATTTGATAAATCATAATGCCAAATGGGGCCTAGCAGTCAGTAGAAATTTTTAATCAATTATGTTGGTAGTTGTGAAAAATGGGGGGTCGGGCACTTAAAAACTACGGCTGCACACGGCTGGAGGGCGGCTAAGATCTTAGTAACCGATGTTTTTTGACCACAGCATGAAAATGTTTTGCTGGGTTGCGGTTATTTTACCCGAACAGCTGTGAAATCTTGGGGGTGAAAAATGGCTACCTAGATCCCCACTGCATCAGGTGTTATGGTGTCTTGGGTGTTAATACTTGGGGCCCATACAAACCCGCATGCAAAGTATTGGGGCTAGCAGTCTCTCCATGCTAGCAAGAGAAGCTTGGAAATTCCTATTATGAACCTTATCGTTTGGCTGTGGTTTTGGGAGGTCAATTTTGAAAACATATGAACTGAAAACTTTCAGTGTAGCCCAGGGGACTCATACTTACAGTGTGTGGACCACTAAGGTGGCGCTTTTTCTTCACACATTAGGTGTACTCACAGGGCTTACCAGGCTTCTAGGGCGGCCTTGGTTTTTACCCTTATTTGGGGGTTTTCCCCGGATCTAACTATGCCTTCACCTATTCCGATTGAACAAAGTATTTACTGCTTTGTGTCGTTGTTTTAGTAGTGTGAGCCATTCTGTTTTCTCGGACATAAAGACTATAAAGCAGGAAGGTGGGAGTTGGGACCAGGAGAGGTCTAAAGTTACAACCAAGCAGCCATTGGAGGAGGACGACTGGATTGTCATATCTAGGTTTGACAACCCTGTTTATTAGTTTCTTTGATTATGCGTGGTATTTAGTATATTGTTTTTGCATGGTTGAACAGTACTGAAAAATGATCTTCGGCAGCACTGAGCACCATTAAAACGACAGTATTATAATAAAAACAATTTTTTACGAAAATTTAGGAAATTTCAATTTTCTAAACATATCGAATTGTGCAGTAAACATACCGAATAGTGCAGTACAGAATTGACATAGCAATTAATATTACACACGTTTTTAGCAGCTTTTTTCACAGTCTCTTTCGGGAGTGTTCATTCTCTTATTCTATTTCAGCAGTTCCAATTCAGCCTCTTCTGGATTGACTCGGGATACTGATGATTTGTTCAGCAAGAAGAATCCACAGGCTGATGAGACGGATGAATTTTTTGATGCCTATGATGACAGCTCGTGTGTTGCATTTTTAACTTCATTCATCTGTATAGTTTTAGAGATGCAGTACCTACTTACTAGGTGGATGTTCTTTAGGTGAAAAGAAAGTTAGTGGGATCTAGCGAGGTCTAAAATCGTTATTGGTACGGTAAATTCACCTGTTTTCTATGTTATTATGAGCTAAATAACTGAAGTCTGACACAAAAATGTGTGTACAAAATTTTGATCACTTATACTGCATTTAATATCCAGCGGAGACCGATAACATATTAATATTTTCTGAATCGTCATGAGAAAAAATTTTTATAAAATTTAAAGTTTTGAAAAAGTTTCGATATATACCAGTTTTTTGAAATTGGGTCGAAAGTGGTAATTTTTCGAAAAATCAACTTTTGAAATTTTGAAAAATGACTTTTACTATGTTAAAGCAGCTGCCTAAGCAGTCCTGAAAATGAAAACGAAAATTTTCTATCAAGTACTGAGCGGGCAGTAGCTTGTCAAAGTTGGAAAAGCGGCAACGATCAAAGGATTTTGAAAATCGAAAAATGCTAATACATTCAAGCCGTATCTGATTTTCTTCATTCTTGCGTCATCATGCGTATTTTCAGATGGGAAAAGTTTCCTGAAAGAAAGAAATTTTTAGCCTACATATTCCAGAGAAAAACATCGATAAATCGATATTTTGAAATTTTTGAATTTTTTTCAAAATTTTAAAGTTTATAAAAACGTTTCTTCTTATCATGTCGATTCAGAAAATATAGGTAATGTTATGGGTCTCCGATGAATATTAAATGCAGTCTAAGTGAAAACAATTTTGTACACACATTTTTGTGTCAGACTTTAGTATTAAGAAAAGCCAAATAGTGCTCGAATATTCTGTTCTGATACAAGACTGATCGATTCTAGACCAAAATATTTCCTGCGATGCTGGATATTTCTTTGAAATTTTAAGTCTGCAAATGACATGACATTTTCTGGGGATCTGAAGGTAAGTGTGGGAGTGGGGTGATGTTTGCTTTGAGTCAGTTGCTTTTATTTCAACAGAATAAGCTTTCTCATTTATTTTATTGTTTCTTTCAGATCAAGTGCCAGTAAAGCCAAGCCCAAGACTGTATATGATACGTCAGCCTCTTCGAACGAAGCTCAGTCAAAGTTTGCCGGTGCAAAGTCTATTAGTTCCGATCAGTTCTTTGGAGGTTCTGGTGCTGGAGGAGTAAGAGCGGCTTTTTAGCAATCTTTAGCTAACATTCTTCTGGATAATAATTTGCTTTTTGATGGTCTGTTGTCTGCGAATGTTTTTGATGTATTGGACGGTATAATAATTAAAGTCTTAAGCGTGTCTGTGACTGCTGATTGTTAAGACTGGAATTTGTACATCATTAGAAACACGAGCACAATGTTCTACTTGGCTTAATTATTAACTCTACGATTACTTTGACTTATATTTCTTGTGTATGTATGTTATTTTTCTCTTTTAGTTTGAAACCAATACCAGCCTATCTCGTTTCGAGGGTTCAACTGGGATCAGCAGTGCCGACTATTTCGGCGGTGGTGATGATCGAAATAGAAGAGGGAGCAGTGGGACCAGCTACGCCAGCTATGGGTCCTATGGTTCCTATTATGCCCCGGATGTTTCTGAGATTAAGGAATCTGTTCGTACTGGTGTGACGAAAGTGGCTGGGAAACTGTCACAGCTTTCTAGCAGTGTCCAAACCTATATAAATGTAAGCTCATCTCTCACTCTAAACTGATTCCAAAACTTCAGTGTTATGTTAGCGTTTCTGTAAGATTAAAATGTATATGGCTTTACTTACAATATTTTGTCAAATTCATTATTTTCTCGTCACAGTTTATTTTACATTTATCTCAATTTCTGGATAGCTTGTAGTCATGCTTTATCTAGACGTAGTTTCTTTGTAATTAATGCCATACTTTGCTTGCATTATGTTAGATTGCATGTTGTGTTTTAACTTTTAAGTTGTTCTATTAAGCTAGTCAAAATGATCCTCCTACATTGAAATTTTTGGATCTTCAGTGATCAACCCTAACATTTAAACTTTAAAAATTAAACCTTGAATTGAGTTGAACTTTCATATCTTCTTGATGTTATTCTGGGTGCAAACACCGAAGAAAATATTTGGTCTCGATGATTTTGCTTTTTGCCAGATTTCACGCTTAGAGGAAACTTCTTTTATTTTGCTTCAAAGCTTGCATACTATAGCTGGGCTTATTCTAGGGAATTTTTTTGGGGCTCTTTGGGGGGGACTTGGGGGATGAGTCATTTTGGGGAGAGGCGAGAATTCTTCTAAAAACAAGCTAAAAATTGCGCTATTTTTATGGTAATCGCCAAAAAGTAAGCGGATTTAGTGCTTTAATAGGCAAAAGTCGACTAAAAATCTCCGGAAAATTTTTGAAAATTAGGCCTTCTAAGCGATTTTTTCAGGGCAAAAGTTGGTACCATAAGGGGCACCCACTTTTCTTGGGGAGGATTTTAGGGGGAGGAACTATTTTGGGGGGGGGGCAAGGGTGTTTATGGGGAGGGGCCCCCCACCCCCCCCAGTAGAATAAGCACGTGTAGTTTGAAGCGAATTCTCCCTATCTTTGTAAAACTGGTTCACTAGCTCAGAATAGGATCAGCTCGCATGCAGGCTTTATTGTTAACTTATTTTGAGCTAATGAATATGAATAACTATTCCGAAATGAAAATTATTTGTTTGCAATTAACAGAAATTATGAATTTGTCAGATCGGTTACTATTTCGTATTGTTATTGTTTTACAGAGAAAGTGACAGTGGCTGAAAATGCGCCGTTGTGTGCTTTTTCACTGCATTCATTAGGTTGCCTTGGTAAGCATTTAAGTAGTTTTGAAAATTAAATTTAACCACTAAACATTTTTGGTTTTTCACATTATTTTGGTTGTAGTACAGAAGCTATGCCTGAATTTGCTTTATACGAGTAGTTTTTACTGATGTAGGCGCACACACACTGATTATTGGAGTGCCCACGGCTTTCTGGGACGTGGAGTGTGGAGCAAATTTGTATATTAAAGTCTGACCAAAAAATGTAGAAACGAAATTGTTTTCTTTATAT
>JASAND010023239.1:0-10914 GCA_030248195.1 Trissonchulus latispiculum
TAACATTAATTTGCGGGAGGGTCAGCCGGTCCTAGTCTGATAACAAAGAGCCATGGGTACTGGCACGCTCTCTACTATGTGCTGCTAAAATTGATAAGACGTTTGAATTCCTTTGTTTTTAGTTGCAAATGATCGTGCCTTATCTAAACGTTTACGTGATAAGTCAGCTGCCGGTGAAGTTTGCACTGTTCTGCTAATTGGGGAAACAGGAGCTGGCAAATCTACGTTGATAAATTATCTGTGCAGCTATTTTAATAATGCCGACTTTGAGAATCCAAAAGTTGCCATTCCTACTAGATTTTACTCTGCAACTGAAAGTTTTTCATCAAGTGAGAAAAATTTACAAGACGCCATGACAAGCAAGACAGATGAGTGCGGTGAATATCAGTTCCTAAAGGATGGTATGAATTTCAAGTTTGTGGATACTCCTGGTATGTCGGATACGGAAGGAACTACAAAGGATGATCAGCATATCCAGAAAATTCTGGAAAAAGCCGAGAAAGTGGATAACCTGTCAGCGCTAATACTCGTTGTGAATGGAAGCTTGTCGAGGAAAACATCTAATTTGAAGAATACATTGGCTCGACTAAAGGGTACAGTGCCTGATGAATTTTTGAAAAATCTTATCTTAATCCTCACAAACTGCTCTGTGGTTTCTGTCAATTTCGATGTTAAATCTTTGCACCCATGGAAAATTGATAAACGTAACATCATATACATGAATAACTCCTTCTTCAGCAGAGATCCGTCTAATAAAATGGACGCTAAATATCGTACACAACTGAAAAAAGAATGGGATGATTCAATGCAGCAAATGGATGAGCTGCTGAATCGTTTGTTGGACCTGAACACAATAGCTACTCGAGTGTTTGGTAACATGCGTAAAACTCGTGAAGACATTAAAGCAAAGCTTCATTCCTGTTTGCTAGAAGTGAAACGGATTCAGGATGTTCAGGATCAACTTCAGTCATCATCGTTAGTTCGCAAAGGCTTGGAGATTGACTTGCAAAGGTATGCCAACTTCAAGCAATCGAAAGTGGTGGATAGTGTTGAGTTGGAAGAGGCTGCATACCATAACACATTATGCATGAAGCATAGTGAAAAAATTTGTCATGAGAATTGTAACCTGCCATTCACAGAAACGATTCCACACAACATTTTTCAGGGTTGCGCTTGCATGCGTGGCGATCGCTGTCATGTGTGTCAGTGTGATTTTAGTACGCACTACCATGCCAAGCAACGTCCAGTTAAAAAGACGGAAACCGTGGAGGAAATTCTTCATGATATAAAAGCCAAGTATGATACAGCAACCGACCAGAAACAGAAGATTGATGAAAAGATAAACAGTCTCACTACAGATCTTCAGTCTCTGAAAGATGCCCTGAAGAAGCAACATGCAGAAATTGTAGCACTCTGCCACGATCTTAAAACGATCTGTTCTCATTTCAATTTTGTGGATGAGCTGAACGCTGTAATTGGTGTGATGGAGTCGAACGCACGTTCCTTGACATCAACCGAAGCTCGTCGTGAGGCTGACGAAATGATACGTAGCATAAAATCTGTTGCTGACAAACTCTCACGATCCCACTGACTGAATAGCTACTACTTTGGTGTATAAACTTATATGAAATAATGAATGTTCGATTAGTGCTAAAACGTAGCAGTGAAAACGTCAGATTCGTGAGAACAGGCCTTGTTTTTGATGAAAACACTGCTAAAATGAAAAATTTCTACATTTTGGATCTCCAAGTAGGGCTGGGCGCGGTAGCAAACATTCATTACAGCATACCGCGCTTTTATTGGTGCGATTACCGCGCAGTTAACCGCGGCTTTTACCGCTTATTTTTTGGCGGTAACCCCTGAAGTCTTCGCTTTTCCCGCTGAAGTTCCCCCTACCTAAATAAAAGTGTTTCTTTTCAAAATATTAACTCGCTTAGTGAATTTTCGATGCCAAAATGCCATCTCCCCTTCTTCAACCAAGGTAGCCTGTAGCAAAAATATTACAATATAACAAAATTACCACCCTATGCACAACAATAAGAACATATAAAAAACTGTAAAATTATTTCTAAGTAGTCACAAATTAGGGAAGCATCCTTCTCATCTCAACCCTTGCAGAATGTTATCCTCGACTGCCTCAAACGGAAAAAGTAAGAACATGCCGTACGAACGACTGAAGTCAAGCTTAGCGCGACTTGAAACGCTGGGTCCGCCGGTCCTTGATCCTAGATGTAATAAAACAGCTTTAAAATACTGTTGGACAATTTATAGTTTTCTATAAGAATGTTTCGTTATCGTGATACACGTTATAGCCTATAGAATCAATGCAGCACATACGTGCCTGTATTTTTGGTCTGGTTTTTCCATGCATATACATGTCTGCTTTGCTTTATATGGCTCACAGTAGCGAAGGGAAGTAAAGTAATGAGTTCTTGCCTTCTTCTTCAAGTCAGTACTGAATGTACCTGGGACATAATGCAGTCACATCAGAAACTATAAAGTTCCTCAGAAGCACGTATCTTGGTAGTGCTGTTTGATACCGATTGAAAGCAGTATACCTATGTAAAAGTTTTCAGTTTACCATTACAGAGAAATTTTCGATTAAAATATTCTCATCACTATCATTGGCTGAATTGCATCTCTTAGATTTCACAACCGTCACAAATATCAATGTATTCAATACTATTCTTTTTCTCAAAAAATTCTGCAAAATCGGAGCCTATACCTTATATAAATATACTTTGCAGCACGGCCCTGCGTGCATTCAGAGATTGATACGCACGCCGTGCGGGAAACTCCGAGTGTGTGGCACGAGTGCTTGAAGCGCAAGAGTGCCACGGACGAGGGCGTCCCTACTGACGCTGCATAAATCTCTGAATGCAAGTACGTCGTGTTGTAACGAAACAAGCTACAAATGCAGCTTACCACTGACTAATGAAACGTGATTCTGAGATACTGCAGCTGAGATACAAGTTTTTTCGGCCACCTCACCCCAGTTGGTATTCCGGTTAGGGATAGTGTCAGCATTTTCTAATTTTGCCTGGGGTGGGGAGATGCTGACACTGAATAACTGCATAAGTAATTATCCGAGGTGTTCTCCAAGGCTGTCAGACGTCCATCACTTTTACCGTGATGGAGGTACCGTGATAGCTCCACCAGGAAGGCGGCCACCCCTTGCACACTTCGGTTAATCGCCCAAGGGGGATGTCTAGAGACCTGCTCGCGGCCCCGTGCTGGCGCAGAACTGAACAAAGATCAGTGTTGATCAGGCGTTAGTAGTATAGGAGGGCCATTTCATGCCTGACTCCGGGAGTCAATGACCTTGAAATTTAAAGTCCCTTAAGCTTTGAGTTTGAAAGTTTTCTTTTGTTAACCCAGCCGTCCCTCTGAGTTCTTCCCCCGGGGCTTGGGACCCGGCGTCGGCCCATTACCGGACTATCTACCTACCTACTTCCTACGTACCTACCTAACTTACCTAACCTATATACACTAACCTAAGCCCGGTCCTAGTCTAATGTTTTTGCATTTTTTTGTTTTATTCTTTTTTATTTTCTAAGTACAATATACAACACTTCTATATACAATATGTACACTATATACAGTTAGCCCTGAAGAGGGCTGTTGGGATAATACAATTATATATCCAAAGGGGCAGTACTCACCCCGTCTGCTAGCACTTTCCTTTTGGGATAGACATAGCCAAGGGCGTCCTTAGTTTGACGATACTTATATGTTTTATTGTCTGGATGTAGGAACCCTCGATTTTCCCCAGATTTTGTATTTCCTGTTTCTAAAACTTCTTTAAAATCTTCAGGAGTGTAGCTATTTAGGGCTTTGCTCACCCCTTTATGGGAGACCTTATTCGTCTTTCCCCAAGCTAGGTAAGTTTTACTACAAAGTGCTATAATCCCATCTCCGGTCCATTCTTCTTTAAATAACCCAGGGATACGTTTTTGAGAGGGATCTAAGACAAAGAAATCCTTGAGTGCCTTTTGCCACCTACTTTCATTTCTAATAGGGACACAATCGCTTAAGTTTTTGGAAGAGCAGGCGAAGTAGAGGGAGTCGGTATCCATTTGGCAAAGTTGGAAAGTTTCAGGCCACAAATTTGGTTTGAGACAATCGTAATAAAATTGGAGCATCCTAAGTTTGGCGTATTGGTAGACGAAGAACCCCACTAATTCCGGAAGTCGGTAAACAATTTTTGCCTTTGCAGACTGAACCTCGTAGACCCCATTTCCCAAATCATCTAGTCTTCTAAACCTCCACCCATTTACTTCCCTGCTAGCTCCTGACCTTTGGCAATATTTTACATCCTGGTGTTTTTCTAAGTTTGTGATGGTTCGGCCATAATAAGAATTTCCTAGAAGTTTAAACATTTCCCCTTTAAGTGCTAAATCTGGATCGGAATCGGCTGCTGATCGGTGGTAAGTAACTTCATCTCCCAATTCTTTGAAACAGGCCTTAGGTTTGAATTCTATTGCCTGGTAAATCTTAGTAATTTTTAGCCCGTGTTTTAGATACCACTTAATCAGAGGAGTTGCCAGGACAATTTTCTTTCCAAAGTAACTCCCAATTAGACCCCTTCTAGGTTGGTTCATAAGATCATTCAAATCGCAAAAAGTTCTCATGTGATCCCCTATATCATCTTTAGTAATTTCCACATTTTTAAATATGGGGGTCATCTCCGCAAAGTGTTCTTTCTTATCCTCAGGTACCTCAATATCCACCTCAACTAGTCCAAAAAGTCTATTAGCCTGAATTTGGGTAACTAGCTGTGCAAAAGTGAGGATAGACCTTTTCTTAGGAAGATCGAAATGTTCTTCCATGAACTCTTGCATATCCGGGGAATCTTTTAGGTCTTTATCAAACTCGCATTCCCACTTTTCAGTCAAATCAAAACCCCCATCCTTGATCGCCTGAGAAACCCTCTCTGTTCTTTCCCTTCTTTTGGTTCTATCCTCAGGGTCCTGATTTCTGTCCAATTGGCAGCCATGACCATGGAAATAGCACCCATGAAATTGTAGGACTAGATTCTTTTCAGATACCCAACCGTCAACTTTGGATTTCCCTATTATTTTTTGTCCCCCATTGTAAGCATGCTCAACTCGTACTCCCATTGCCTTTGCCATATATTCTAGCCACATTGCTTCTTTTCTACCCCGTTGTAACCACCTTTTGAATTTCCCATCTTCAGTGGGTTTCCATTCGGCGTACAGACCAGTGGGCATTTCCTGCATTGTGCACCAGAGATACAGGGCATTGGCGTCGAACCCAAAAATTTGAGCAACTTTGAACCCATTTGTAATTTCAGTAACTCCCGCTTCGTGGTATCTATGAAAAACCAAACTAGGTCCACCAACTATATTATCTTTAATTAATTTGTGCCAGTGCTTTGTGAACTTATTAACTAGGGGAACAATCGTATGTTTCGGAATTTTATTCATCATATGTTTGTAAGCCAGGCCAGGTAGAGAAATTGCCCCACTCTTAAACATGTCAATCCCCATAGTTTGCCAAAATTCTACCATCTTTTCGGTAGCTTGAAGGAATGGTCCCACATCTAAATTATTGTACCAGATTAGAAGATCCCTTACAGTTTTAAATTTGTATTTTCTCCATGCTGCTACAACGGCTGTAAAGTCCTCATCCGAAATTTCCTGTTGTTTAAGGGTTGAATAATACAAGTCGCGGTGGGGGAATCCTTGGTCTAGAAATTCGAGGGAAGTGAAGGCTTCGTAAGGAAAGGCACCTTTTTGATCCTCAATTTTGAATCCCTTTAGCCACTTTTTGTATGAAGTACCAGCGGCAAGGTAGTTTGTAATATCCAGAAAGTACAATTTGGGGGTAGAGAGGGCCATATAATTGTTATTCTTTTTGACTACATACTTGGTTTCCTGGCCATTTAGGAGTAAATTTGTAATTAGACAAGACTTTATAAGGTTCATATCAAATTTTCCTGAGTTGAATCCTAGAGTAGGAACTTCCTTTAACCATTCCTCGAAGTCTGCTAGAAGTTTCTCATGTTCAGCTAGGCCAGATAAGGTAGGCTCGTAGATTTCCCTAAGAAGTTCGTAGGCCTTATCGGCTATCTCTTCCATATAGTCCTTCATTCGGACCACCAACTCATAGGGATCTCCAGTTGTTATTAGGCACTTTGGAGTTTCATAGCCAGGGACATTGGATGCAATGGAAACCGATGCAGGGATTAGTTCTTGTTCGTAGATCAATTTGGGCCCGCTTTTCTTATCAGTCGGCTTAAACATGCACTCAAAATCGTAGGCTATGCGGAAGGGGTAGTACCATTCTGGCACCGGGATTCCTAGCTCACTTATTTTTTGTAAGATAGTTTTTGTAGGTCCGACTCCTCCGCCAGGGAAGATTTGTTTTATGCCAACTTCGCAGCTTTTCGAATGTTTGATAAATTTACCATGATGGTGGAATAGTTTGTCACAGTTTGAGCATTTCCAAGTTTGGGTGAATTTGTTTAAATTTTTGATAAAAGAGAAGTGGTTTTCGTAAATGTTTAGAGCCATTTTCCTGGATCTCTTTCCTAGAGGTCGTCGAATAAGTTTGGCTGTAATATCTGTAATTTCTTGATCCCGTTCGTGATTTTGAATTACAAGTTCATTGAGATCTTCAGGCTCCTCATCGGCTTCCTCAGCTGTAGGCCCTAACTCATAAACTGAAATAGCAATGTCAAATTTTTCCTCAATCTCATCCAAATCTTCTAAAGTCACTCCATTAAACTCTTCCCCAGGTTGAACCCATTGATCAATTAGCTCATTAGTCTTTTCCTCCAACGAATGAAGCTTTGATCCCGATGCCAGCGCTAGACACCTGAACAAGCACTTTTCGTCTTGGTAGGGTCTCCCTGAATTTTGATTATTTATTAAAGCATTGAGACCTCGGTTATTTTTCACGTAGTCTGGAAGATACCTAGCCTCACCCACGGCATAGGAGATGAGTTTATTAATGTAAAAGCAAACATTTGTAATTTCCAAGACTGTCCACTTTGTATTGGGCCGCTGTTGCCGAACCCACTCAAGAATATCCCCCCTGTCTAGCTCATAGAAAATTTTTCCTAGATCCCCCTCATTCGAAATATGAATTGGTTCGTCAAAATAGCGACTGTTTCCGGAAGGGTAGTAATACCTAAGTTCACCATCTTCAATATTTCTAAGAACAAAACCGAAGGATAGATTAAATTTGAACTGCCACCTCTGAAGTTTGAAAATTACCTTAATCAACTCCTTTATCTGAGACGTACTATCTATTCTGAAATTATACCTATTTTGAATACCAGACGAAATGAAATATCTGGTTCTAATTCTGCTCCAATTCTCCCTGTAAATTTGTGCAAGGTCTTCAGGAAAATCCTTCACAATACTCCTAGTCAATTTGGGAGCATCTTCCGTAGGCAGATTCGAAAAATGTGTTTGCCTTAGGGTTCTGGGGTCTGGTACTTTTGGGGCTTCTCTATGAGTTCTAAGGTGACCCTGATATCCTTTATAAGTCTTGTATTTGAAGCCACATTTTCGGCATTCATAGGAGGGGCCGCCATTCGGATGGAACTTAGCAATATGTCTCCCCATGTTATTTTTTCGGGTGAACGTCTTTTCACAATGGGGACAAGGAAAAATTGGATTGTTAGAATGGGTAGCCTTGTGCTTATGTAGCTCGGCCAAGGAGGGGAAAGAGTCGTTGCAGGAGGGGCAAGTATGGGGTGTGCTAGCAGTTGGAGTGGTGGTTTGGGGTAAAGATTGAGCGTAGGTCCAGAATTCGTCGTTTCCTATTACAGTTTTACCGTCCCACTCAGTTTTTGTGAGGGAGATGGCTTGGGCCCGAAGGGCCTGGGTAATTTCGGGATTTCCCTTCCAAACTCCCGTTTCGATGGCAGCGTTCAACTGAGCAATCGAAGACATTATCAAAATTAGAAGAATATTTATCAGTCGTTTTTATGTAATTACCCTTTATATGTTCTGTTTATATGTACTTTGTCGTTTATATGAATTTCGTGCTTTTATTAAATTTATATGAACTTTAATCGTTGCTTTTATGTACTTTATTGCTTTTAGATATATATTTGGTGCTTTTATGTAGTTTGAAGAAACTTCCCTTAATTTATGCTTTTATGTACTTGAGTTTGAAGAAACTTTGCTGTTTTTATGTACTTTAGATTCACAATATAGCAGAGAGAGAGAGAGAGAAAGAACCGACCGCTCGCGACGACTGACAGAGTCCAACTGACGGGGTACCCGATTTTTGCGCCCTTATATAGGTTTTTGTTAATTCCCTGGGGACAAAGATCAAAGGCGCCGACAGAGGGGGTAATCCATCAAAAGTGACAGGTCATCAATCACATTTGACAGGTGCGGTAAAGATCAAAGGTGCCGACAGGGTGGGTAATCAATCAAAAGTGACAGGTCTCCCTGGGGATGACAGATGGCAAGCGGGTTTGAAATTTCGGAAAAGTCCCAAGGGAGAACATCTGGCAAGCGTAGAAAAAATTTGGCAAAATGGTCCCAAGGGAATAATTATGGGGCTTCGGTTTTGGGTCCCTGGGGATGACAGATGGCAAGCGTAGAAAAAATTTGGAAAAAAGGTCCCAAGGGAATATTACCTGGCTTCGGTTTTGGGTCCCTGGGGATGACAGATGGTAAGCGTAGAAAATAATTTTGTGATATATATGGTCCCTGGGGATAGGAGATGCAAAGCATGGTAAATGTTCTGGAAAAGGGTCCCAATGGAGTAAAAATGAAAGTTTAGGTAGCGTTGGGTAAAATGACGTCATAGTAACATAAAAACTGGCTATTTAAACAGCAGAATGTCTGAAACTTATAAAATGAGCCCAACCAAGGATATCCTGCAATGCGTTTACATCATCACATTTAGTCTAGCTTTCGTAGTCAGTGTATCCGTAAATATTTTGTTATGGACCGGAAGCTGTGAGAAACCACTTCGTTTAGACTACCAAACAGACGGAAGGATACGGATTTCCAAACAAGGGCAACACGTCTACTACGCTCCACCCCAGTTTAATTCAATTCTCGATCTCTACTATGAATGCTCTGTAGGAAGTTGTGTAACCGCCACAGCTAAGCACTGCCCCTTCATTTCAGAGGTATACAATTTTCAGCTTTGTCTTGACGTCAATAAAAACATAGAAAGCGCTTACCTCGGCCCTATCTTCCTTACAAAAAGCGAACTCAATGACTTGTATTCCTTGTGACTTTCTCTACTTCAAGCACCCGTTTACCTGCATGGTTTCAGCCCCGACAAAAGCAGGGAAGACTACGTTCGTGTCAAAACTTGTCAAAAACGCACATAGATTGATAAGACCTCCCCCGAAGCGAGTGATTTGGTGTTTCACGGAGTGGCAGGCGGCCTATGAAAAAATTAATGCAGAGTTTGTTGAGGGATTACCTGACTTAGAGCAGCTTAAGGGGAACACAGAACCAATTTTACTAATTCTTGATGACCTTATGGATGAAGTTAAAAAGGACTCTAAACTGGTTAGACTGTTCACTCGGGGATGCCACCACTGGTCCTGCAGTGTCGTACACATCACCCAAGACTTATTTTATGATAAACAAAGAACTAACCGAATAAATTGCCAATACATAGTTTTAATGAAAAACCCTGCAGATAAGCTTACGGCAATGAATCTAGCCCGACAAATGTTTCCAACTAATACCACTTACTTTATGGAATCTTTCAATCACGCAACCTCAAAACCCCATGGCTACCTCCTTATTGACCTCGACCAAGAAACCCCAGAGCAGTACCGCCTTAGAACGGATATTTTCAACCGGACAGGGGTCTATCTCCCAAAATCAATAAAAGCGGGGAACGATTAACCGAATCAAGCAGCATAGTCAATATACAAAAATCACCATACGACATTAAATCAATAAAAACGCAAAGTGCCCATAATCCGATAATAGCATTCAAAGTCAATAAAAGCGCGAAATGGCAAAGAGATTTGAAAGTAATCTTCCCTGTCTCACACATCTCTGCAACTGTAAGAAAAAGGTCAGAGAAGCTATCACTGAAAGCAGCGATCTTAGTCTAATTAGAACCATCCTAGACTGCATTGAGAACGTACTTTCTGGAAACGTCGAACTATCCGAGGCAGACAAAAGAGCTCTACGCAAACACGTGAACACGCTACGAACTTTGAGAGATAAGAAAGTAAAACTAAAGGACAAGAAGGAAATTATAGTGCAAAAGGGTGGCTTCATTCCCGCTCTCCTCGGTCCGCTAATTGGGATAGTCAGTGGTATTGCAAGTAGCTTTATAAAATAATGGAGTACTCAATCTTAGTAAAACCTGAAGAGTTCGATCAGCACCAAGAAATTCTAGAGAAAGATGTCGTAGAGAAGTTGAAAGGCAAAGAATCTGCCGACACAAAGTTGAAAAAATACCAACAGGCTAATTACAGGCGACGGTTTTTGAAGGAAAAGCCCTATAAATTAGACATAACAACTACAGAACCCACCGAACAGGCTCTTCCCGACATTGTCTCCACCTTACCTATAACTCTCCAAAGCAAAGGGAAAAATCTTATTAACTTCATCCAATCTATTCCTGATTTCAAAGTAAACGAGAAAGGGGAGATAGAGTATAAAGGTAAATCTGAACCGGGTTCTAGAATCTTTGACCTAATTCATGACTTTGTCCGCAACCGTAAAACAGTCTCTCCTGCAAGGGGTTGGGAATTATTCGCTGAGGCTCTAAGGGAAAGTAATGTTCCAAGGGAGTTTATCGGCAATCGTCAACGGTGGGAAGCAATAAAAGGTACTCCTTCGATAACCGACACGGTTGAACGGATACGAAAAGTAAGGCAGAAACTTCAGTTTGGGACGGGACGCTACGTAAATCAACCTAAAACAGACAGAACTAAGCGAAAAC
>JASAND010023241.1:0-14795 GCA_030248195.1 Trissonchulus latispiculum
GCTGGTCGCTGGGCAGTGGGGAGCGCGCAGTGGCATGCAGAATTGGTCAGCCATTCTCCAAAACTTTTCCACCTATCTAATTTGCCTGTGCCTGTCTTCAGAATGGGCGAGCCCTTCACGCAGAACTACCACGACAAAATTGCCCGAGCAATCGCCGATGCAGAATCCGGACCCAGCACCTGGAAAACCCTGGAAATTGCACCAACAAACCTATGGCACGTCTAGCGTGTATGTGGGCTAGTTGGGATGCATTCCATTTTCAGACAGTTTTTTGGCAATACGGAAATAATTTTCTCTTTCATAATTGGAAGAAAGTTTCACGTAAGCAAAATCTTATTTTTCCTCTTCAGTGGGTATCGTACTTTTCCTCACCTTTGGAGCCCGGAGACATTATGTTTCCTTAGTATTCGACTGAAAATAGAACTTTGTTCAGTTGAATTTGTCCGTCTTTTCAACATTCCCGCAATTTCGTCTTCTTCCTTCCTTCTCGTTTCTTTCAGTCGTTGGCTTCGCCCGCCGTTCGGTCGTCCACTGTGTCTGGGACACGATCTGTCCAAAGGACCGCCCTGTCCCCGTCAATCACATCTTTAGCCATGCTTGCACTTGCGTACGTTTATAAATCGTCTACAAAACATGACATCAGTTTATCAGCATTTTGACCATAATATTTTGATTTTTATATTTGCATCTTGGATTATGCGTGTATTATATACCTTACGTTGTCGTACTTAAATTTTAGAGAGTTTAATAACCCGTTATCCATGATTGTTTCAAAACTCAGCTCTGCGTACACTATTTTGAGGTGGCTGTAAAGTCTGTTTTGCCCCATTGTATTGCAAATTAACTTTTATTTTGATTGTGGTAAACAAAACTTTGTTAGAAATTTTTATTTAATTGGTCTAATATTTTTAGTGTTAAGCTGTGATTACACCGGCTGTCTGCTCATTCCCGGATGCGCGACCCGCCCGTTGCGGACGTTCAACCCCTCCTCAAGTGGGCACTTCATTTTTCAGTATCCCAATGTAAATACGTACAGTTTGTTGTTCTTTTGCTTGCGTCTGTCAATGTTGCTGTTTTCATTTGATTGAAAATTAATTCAATTAAACTTCAATAAATACAAATGTAGCTGAAATTTACTGGAACACTCGGGAAAGGTTGGCTTTTATGGTTGCTGTGCTCTTTAGAAGGTTCAAGTTTTGCTCAGAACAGAAGTCTTTTGATTACGTCTAATTTTATGTTTGTTCACTATTGTGTTGATATGTTTTCTGACATTTCACTTGTTTCCATATTTCATTTTTCTGTTTCTCTTTCTAGAAATACAGTCGTCCATCGGTGAGCAGCTGTCAGCCTCAGAACTACAGTCAGATCACGATTGCGGGGCGACCCCATCCCAACACCCTCAATAAGCATCACTCTAGCTCCTCCTCCTATGCAAATGGACCCCACCACCATGCCTCGGGCCCTAATTCTCCCAGGTGGATAATTTTGCCATATATAAATTTAAATATACTTAACCTAAAGATTAAAATTAAAAATTAATTAAAATTAAATTAATTTCCTAAAAAATTAAAGATTAAAATGTGGAAAAAGCTGACGTCCACACTCGTCAGCTGATGTCGCTCCCTAAGGTGTGAGAAATGAGTCAGAGAAGTCACTTGCACTAAAGCGAAAAATTTTTCACACACAACAACCTATTTTTCGTTGTGTTGGTTTTTTCTATTTTTCTATTAGCCAGACTACTGCTTTAACCTACACCAGTACCTAAAAAGGTGTTTGTTGTAGATCTCATTTGCGAAGCGGCGGTGTGGGTCCGTCCCTGCTTCCGGGCGACGCTGTGATGAAGAAGTTGGAGTCCAGCTCCAAACTTCTCGGTGAAACATTCCAACGAATTGGTAAATCTGATGAGCTTCCTGCAACAGAAGCTAGTCAGACGCACAACCCTTTAAGGTTTTTTGCACCGTTTTGTTGTTTCTTGATATGTCCCACTATTCGTATAATACATACTGTTTTTGCATTCTTATGTATCCTTTTTCCTGCTTGATTTGATTGTGATCTTGCCGGGAAAGCATCTAGTCTGTCCGGGCTGGCCAGTGATCTGGGTAGCTCTGGCCCGGCGGCCCCTGGAGGGAAATCTGCCGGGTCTGGGGGTAGCGGTGATGGGGGTCCTACCGTAACCCTTCGTGCAGTGTCCAGCAATAGCAACAGTCCCAGGAAACGATTGTCTGCTGCCCTAACTGGGGGACGGAAACATACTGGATCTGCCCCCTCCGGTTCCCTGCCCCCTAATTCCTCTATGAGACGCCCCCCAGGGGGTGGTGCGGGTGCCTCTCCCCTACCTGACCCGGTGCCTTTAGAGTCCGTTCCCCCGCTGCTTTCGCCTGAGGTAAGTCCTCGGTCAAATTTTTGTTGGCTCTTTCTTTCCCTTTTTTGCGGTATATTTAAGTATTATTTTTCCATCGACTACAACTGTGAAAATTGGTGTTTTCAGCATGCTCGTGCTGCGTTCTGAATAGTGATGGTACGTGCTCATTTCTGTGTTGAAATGTTAGCATATAGTTTTAAAAATTGGCAGCAAGTCAACACTATACCAGAGTGTTTTTTATTTTGTTTCCCCAAAAAAAGTTTGTCTCACTCTACTTTTTGGTAGGGCAGGAAGTGGAACTACTGAAGGAACAGATCAGTTGTCTCGTAGATTTCCGAGCATATTGGCCGGCAACTCCACCGCCGCTCAGAATTGGAAGTCCATTGCTCCGTGTTTTTCAGGCAGGCAGACAATTTTTTGGTTGCAATGATGGATTTTTAAATTTTTGAATAGAAATATATGGATTAATACAGCTATGCTGTGTGTGCTGGTACCAAGAAGGCTAGATACATAATTTGAAAGTGCGCCACTACTGGGCACACTCTATGTTATCGCGGCTTTGCTCTCGCTAACGGGCCCACCCCCCCCCCCCCGCAAATTAGACCCGTCACTTCAAAGAATTTGTGTGCCATGTTTGTGATCTAAAGCTCGAAGCAGGCACAAAATTTCCACACCCACTGCTTGTGTTTTCGAGCTTAAGTACATAAACATAGAGCGAGTGAGCGGACCCCCGTTTTGTCTAGGTACTGAATTGCGGGGGGGGGGGGGGTGGTGGGACGGTAGGGTGGGTATTGCGGGGGGGGGGGGGGGTGGGCCGTTAGCGAGCTGAGCATAGTTTTTGCTCTGTGCCAAGTGGCAACACTCTTATATTATGTACTCATGTACTCTTGATGATTCCTAGAATTTTGTGAATATCCCTCGGGTTTCGATTCGATTTTTTATTTGCTTTTTGCATTTTTTGTCTTTTTTTTCAGTGAGTCTAGTCCCCGTTTTGGATTCCCTGCCGGCCGACCAGACGGAGCCCGTTGCCAGGGCTGTGGCGGAGTTGAAACAGGCAAGTTTGACGCAGAAAAGATTTAGCTTCGATTTAAAATTGCTGATTTCGTCTTAAATTTGGATTCGATCTTACATTTGCTGAAATCTCAAAAAGAAGTAATGAAAAACGCCTGCCTGCAGTCACTAAGGCTGCTACAAGACACTAATCATAAAGAAATAATGAAAAACGCCTGCCCTACCCTGCAGTATAGCAGTCACTAAGGCAAAGCCTTTTGTCCCACACAGACTGTTTTTTCTTTTTTCTGTATTTCAGTTATCCCATATCCTGCGCGGTACCCTTCGAATGGCCGCAACGACAACGAGTGCTGTGGAAGAAGCGGCGGCCGCAGAAGGCACTCCGCATCCTGCGGCCAAACAGCGGTCTGGCGGGAAAGCTGCCCATTCCTCGGGAGGCGATTGGCCGGTTGAGATTGGCCACGACCCGGTTCGATCTGCCAAACCCAGTTTGCATAATCAGTCCTCTTCTGGTCTGCTGCAGTCTCCGACAGACTATCCGTCGGCGGCGCTCCTGACGCGTCGCCTTGGCTCAGAGAATGAACTGATGGATCTGACAGCGACACCACACGGAGCCAGTGGCTGATGATAGTCTGTTGAATTTTTTGACCCCCCCCCCTTCAGTATAATGCTTTCGCTTCGGATAGCCAAAAGCGTACTATAGCTGGTGTGTTGGTTTGGGTCGCCATTCTTGTGATAGACTGTACAGTTTAAATACGCAATATTCTGTAATTCAGTTTTCTATGGCAACATTGTAAATTCTTGCCCCCTTGTATGCTTAATTTTTGCAGCTATACGCATGAGACAATGAGCGTGAAAGATATATAGGTTACTGCAGTTTTAGGGCAAATTCCTGCCTCCTTTTTTTACATATTTGGCAACTCCCTGTTGCTGTATTTTAGCCTTTTGTGTGTTTTTGATTTGAAAAAATCGAAATATTTGAACTAAATTAGAGCTTTCGGTTTCCCATTTCAAAATCCTGAAAAAATGGGATGATGGTAGCAAACCATTTTGATTTACTAAATTTGTTGTGATGACTATTTTCTAGATAAGTACTGATTATACCCTGTGTACTAGTAATACCAAATATTATTTTATTTGTTTACGTATTTTAATAATATAATTCCGTATTTTTGTAGACATGTTCTTGTGTATATATTGAAATATTATAAACAATCAGAGCTGTATCGTACATAAACCGAATTATTTTGGTAGTTCATGTTCATGGCAGTTAGCGTAACTATTTATTATTACTATTTATGTATTAAATAAATTTTCCGTTCTGTTCTGTATTTTCTGTGGTTGTGTGTGAAATTATGCGGGATACATTACTTCACTTCAAGACAAGAGTACATAATAAATAATAGTTGGGTTTTCTATATTTTGTAATTTTTTATGTTCCATCTCAACTCTAAACTTTTCCGCTAAATAGCTGGTTTGGATAGTTTATTCAGTTTTTTATTGCAAACAAACACAAGCTGGGTTTATTTTACTGGGCGGGGGGCGGGGCCCCACCCCCACTTTTTTGGGCTCTCCCCCCCCACTCACCCTAAGGTGGCCAGAAATTGCCAAATTTTTAGGATTTTTGGTCAAAATTTTCAAAATTTTTCCGGCTTCGCCGGAAATTTTTGGCCAAAAATCGCCTTTTTTGGTGCTAAAACTTTATTTTTGAGCACTAATAGTATAGTATAGTATTACAGCAGCATAGTTATAGCAGTGTATGTGGAAAACAGGCTATGTATACAGCATTTATAGCATTTTTTGGCCCATTTTATTCCCCCCCCCCCACTTTTCGACCTTCCCATACTTATTTTTGCCTAAAATAAACCCAGCACAAGGTGACTACGATTTTTATGTCACCATGTTTTTTCCTATTTATTTATGTACTCTTGTTTTGTTTTATTATGCTATTGTTTCATTGTTCTTTATAGTATATGAGGTGACGTTTGCTTGTGTACTGACTTAAAATGCTTTTCTGTTTAAATAATCGAAGAGAATTTAGGTTTTATAGATAAGTTTATTTGGTTTGGTGGATCGATTTGCTTTGCTTTGATCAGATTTGCTTAACTGTTCAGTGTAAGAAACATAATAATCTGTATATATAGCTTGGTACTTTTGCATGTGTAAAGTGAAAGATCATAAAATAAATCAAAGCTCTGCGTTGTTGGGAACTGGTGATAATGTAGTTTCAGAAGTTTTCTCAGAATGCACTGATGTTATGGTTCTTCCGGCTAACTTTTACTCAATTTAGGTTCGGATTTTTTTGGACAGTTGTACGCAGCTTCTGAGTTGCTGAGTGTTAGACAAAAGATCGCGGGTTTGAATCATGCCCAAGGCCCCTGTTTTTAAGTTTACAAATCTCAAATTCTAGCTAAGTAGAGAGCTCTCTTGTAAAATCACTGGTTTGTGTTTCTTTGTCGTGGAATCAAGTTTGTTGTTCGTCAACGAATTGGAACCCAACATCATGCTAAAGATAATGTTGTATTATCAACTGTGTAATAGTTTATCTTCGGTGCGTGGGCTCCCTGAAGCTGTTAGCAGCATACAGAGCATTGATTTCTAGCTACTGATTAAAATAATTATATACCATTACGTTAGGCTAGCATTTGACCAGTCCACACGAAAATAGTCACGATGTAATACTTTGAGATGTGAATTGTGACATAAGTTAATGAGGGTATGTTTTAAAAAAATCACGAAGTAATAGAATTTAAATGGTATCAATGTTTCCAGCCAAATATTCGTCTTATAGTACGACCAAAAAGTGTATTCAAACTTTGACCGTTTATAGCAGATTAGACTTTGGACTAAACCCCAACAATGTACATATTTTTAGAAGCGTCAGTAACTCGAGGTTTCGAAAATCAGGAATTCCGGGTTTTATTTACGAAAAATCTAAAATTTTTGTAGTTTTTTGCCGACTTTAACCCTATCGAAATTTCGTTACCACGATCGAATAGAACTGGACCAACTGCATATTTTTGCTATTAGAAGCTTTTCACGAAGATGCACCCGGCCAATTTCTGGAATTTCGGTTTTTCAAATTTCCCGGATTTAAAAAATTGTTTCGAAACCGACAAGATGGGTAACTAGCTGAAAAGCTCTTAACGAGCTGAAAAACTTTTATAATAGAACGAACTTATGAAAATATACGCAATTCCTGTAATTGGCGAAAACGGGAATTTCCGGATTTCAAAAATTTTTCCCAATACCCCATAATGCGGATATCATTTGAAAGCGCCTTGACGAGTGGAACAACTTTTTATCTGAACTACTAATATATATCTGAAGATGCACCAAATTCCCGAAATTCAGGAAAAACGGAAAAGCTAGTGTTAAACTAACTTAAGGGGGGGTCAAAAAAATTCAACAGACTATCATCAGCCACTGGTTCGTGTGGTGTCAGCTGTCAGATCCATCAGTTCATTCTCTGAGCCAAGGCGACGCGTCAGGAGCGACGCTGACGGATAGTCTGTCGGAGACTGCAGCAGACCAGAAGAGGACTGATTATGCAAACTGGGTTTGGGCAGATCGAACCGGGTCGTGGCCAATCTCAACCGGTCAATCGCCTCCCGAGGAATGGGCAGCTTTCCCGCCAGACCGCTGTTTGGCCGCAGATGCGGAGTGCCTCCTGCGGCCGCCGCTTCTTCCACAGCACTCGTTGTCGTTGCGGCCATTCGAAGGGTACCGCGCAGGATATGGGATAACTGAAATACAGAAAAAGAAAAAACAGTCTGTGTGGGACAAAAAGGCTTTGCCTTAGTGACTGCTATACTGCAGGGTAGGAGCAGGCGTTTTTCATTATTTCTTTATGATTAGTGTCTTGTAGCAGCCTTAGTGACTGCAGGCAGGCGTTTTTCATTACTTCTTTTTGAGATTTCAGCAAATGTAAGATCGAATCCAAATTTAAGACGAAATCAGCAATTTTAAATCGAAGCTAAATCTTTTCTGCGTCAAACTTGCCTGTTTCAACTCCGCCACAGCCCTGGCAACGGGCTCCGTCTGGTCGGCCGGCAGGGAATCCAAAACGGGGACTAGACTCACTGAAAAAAAAGACAAAAAATGCAAAAAGCAAATAAAAAATCGAATCGAAACCCGAGGGATATTCACAAAATTCTAGGAATCATCAAGAGTACATGAGTACATAATATAAGAGTGTTGCCACTTGGCACAGAGCAAAAACTATGCTCAGCTCGCTAACGGCCCACCCCCCCCCCGCAAATCAGACCCTACAGTCCCACCACCCCCCCCCCCCGCAATTCAGTACCTAGACAAAACGGGGGTCCGCTCACTCGCTCTATGTTTATGTACTTAAGCTCGAAAACACAAGCAGTGGGTGTGGAAATTTTGTGCCTGCTTCGAGCTTTAGATCACAAACATAGCGCACAAAATTCTTTGAAGTGATGGGTCTAATTTGCGGGGGGGGGGGGTGGGCCGTTAGCGAGCAAAGCCTAGTTTCTGTTCTGATAACATAGAGTGTGCCCAGTAGTGGCACACTCTTAAATTATGTATGTACTCTTGGTACCATGCACACAGCATAGCAACTGTTAATCCATATATTTCTATTCAAAATTTAAAAATCCATCAGCAAAAATACCACAACCAAAAAAGTTATCTGGGTACCCCGACCCCTCTGAAACTTACAAACAATGGACTCCAATTTCTGGGCAACCGTGGAGTTGCCAGCCTCAATATCGCTCACTCGAATCTGAAGACAACTGATCTGTTCCTTCAGTAGTTCCACTTCCTATACAAAAAAGTAGGGGAGACAAACTTTTTTTGGGGAAAGCAAAATAAAAAACACTCTGGTATAGTGTTGACTTGCTGCCAGTTAACTCGCCCCCCAAAACTATATGCCAACATTTCAACACAGAAATGAAGCACCACTAAATCACTATTCAGAACGCAGCACGAGCATGCTGAAAACACCAATTTTCACAGTTGTAGTCGATGGAAAAATAATACTTAAATATACCGCAAAAAAGGGAAAGAAAGAGCCAACAAAAATTTGACCGAGGACTCTACCCCCAGGCGAAAGCAGCGGGGGAACGGACTCTAAAGGCACCGGGTCAGGTAGGGGAGAGGCACCCGCACCACCCCCTGGGGGGCGTCTCATAGAGGAATTAGGGGGCAGGGAACCGGAGGGGGCAGATCCAGTATGTTTCCGTCCCCCAGTTAGGGCAGCAGACAATCGTTTCCTGGGACTGTTGCTATTGCTGGACACTGCACGAAGGGTTACGGTAGGACCCCCATCACCGCTACCCCCAGACCCGGCAGATTTCCCTCCAGGGGCCGCCGGGCCAGAGCTACCCAGATCACTGGCCAGCCCGGACAGACTAGATGCTTTCCCGGCAAGATCTGAAATCAAATCAAGCAGGAAAAAGGATACATAAGAATGCAAAAACAGTATGTATTATACGAATAGTGGGACATATCAAGAAACAACAAAACGGTGCAAAAAACCTTAAAGGGTTGTGCGTCTGACTAGCTTCTGTTGCAGGAAGCTCATCAGATTTACCAATTCGTTGGAATGTTTCACCGAGAAGTTTGGAGCTGGACTCCAACTTCTTCATCACAGCGTCGCCCGGAAGCAGGGACGGACCCACACCGCCGCTTCGCAAATGAGATCTACAACAAACACCTTTTTAGGTACTGGTGTAGGTTAAAGCAGTAGTCTGGCTAATAGAAAAATAGAAAAAACCAACACAACGAAAAATAGGTTGTTGTGTGTGAAAAATTTTTCGCTTTAGTGCAAGTGACTTCTCTGACTCATTTCTCACACCTTAGGGAGCGACATCAGCTGACGAGTGTGGACGTCAGCTTTTTCCACATTTTAATCTTTAATTTTTTAGGAAATTAATTTAATTTTAATTAATTTTTAATTTTAATCTTTAGGTTAAGTATATTTAAATTTATATATGGCAAAATTATCCACCTGGGAGAATTAGGGCCCGAGGCATGGTGGTGGGGTCCATTTGCATAGGAGGAGGAGCTAGAGTGATGCTTATTGAGGGTGTTGGGATGGGGTCGCCCCGCAATCGTGATCTGACTGTAGTTCTGAGGCTGACAGCTGCTCACCGATGGACGACTGTATTTCTAGAAAGAGAAACAGAAAAATGAAATATGGAAACAAGTGAAATGTCAGAAAACATATCAACACAATAGTGAACAAAATAAAATTAAGACGTAATCAAAAGACTTCTGTTCTGAACAAAACTTGAACCTTCTAAAGAGCACAGCAACCATAAAAAAGCCAACCTTTCCCGAGTGTTCCAGTAAATTTCAGCTACATTTATATTTATTGAAGTTTAATTGAATTAATTTTCAATCAAATGAAAACAGCAACATTAACAGACGCAAGCAAAAGAACAACAAACTGTACGTATTTACATTAGGATACTGAAAATGGAGTGCCAACTTGAGGAGGGTTTGAACGTCCGCAACCGGCGGGTAGCGCATCAGGTAATGAAGACAGCCGGTGTAATCACAGCTTAACACTAAAAATATTAGACACAATTAAATAAAAATTTCTAACAAAGCTTTGTTTACCACAATCAAAATAAAAGTTAATTTGCACATACAATGGGGGCAAAACAGACTTTCGCAACCACCTCAAAATAGTGTACGCAGAGCTGAGTTTTGAAACAATCATGGGCAACGGGTTAGTAAACTCTCGAAAATTTAAGTACGACAACGTAAGGTATATAGTATACACGCATAATCAAAATGCAAATATAAAAATCAAAATAGTATGGTCAAAATGCAAAATACAAAAGCAAACTGATGATCATGTTTTGCAGACATTTATAAACGTACACAAGTCTCGAATGAATACAAGCATGGCCACAAAGATGTGATTGACGAGGACAAAGGGCGGTCCTTCGGCAAAGATCGTGTCCCAGACACAGTGGAGATCCTGGATGGGAAACTCACGACCGAACAGCAGGCGAAGCCAACGACTGAAAGAAAGAACAGGAAAGGAAAGGAAAGAAGACGAATTTAGAATTGCGGGGAAATGTTGAAAATAAAAGACGGACAAAAGAATTCAACTGAACAAAGTTCCTATTTTTCCAGTCGAATACTAAGGAAACATAACATGTAGTGTCTCCAGGCTCCAAAGGTGAGGAAAAGCCACAGATTTACCCACTGAGAGAGGAAAAATAAGATTTTCCTTACATGAAACTTTCTTCCAATTTTTTTATGAAAGAGAAAATTATTTCCGTATTGCCAAAAAGAAACTGTCTGAAAATGGAATACATCCCAACTAGCCCTAGTGCATACAGACGTACATGCCATAGATTTGTGGTGCAATTTCCAGGGTTTCCAGGTGCTTGTAGAGGTCCGGATCTGCCTGTTTCAGCAGCGTATCGCCGATGAAGTTCAGCTTTCGAACTAACGCTGTCGTGGGCCCGGAGTCCTGCGGCCGAGAAAAGGGCTCACACTCGCCCACATTCTGAAGCTGAAACAAACAAACAAACAAAATAGATAGGAATAGAAAAGTTTGGAAAATGTAAACAGCAGAACACAAGCTTATTATGCCATACCAATACGCGCCCAAACCCCCCTCTTTAGCGACCGAAAAATAAGTCGCCTCCGATTTGGTTCAGATAAGAATTTATCAAAGCCCGCCGATTTCGGGAAAACACCTCGGGATTATCAAAAATGGCCTCATCGCCAAAAAGTTCATGAAATTTTGCAAATACCTCTACGTACTTCTTTTGACCTCCCTCCAAAGGAATTAGTTAACTGCATTTTTACTTGGTAGCTTAATACCCTAACCTTTAATTGCACTTAGCTTCAGGAGGGGAGGGGGAAGTTTGTCCCAACGATTATTATATAGTCATCGACAAAGATTGACATATTTTTTTACAGGAAACTATGTAAGAAATTGTGGTCTCTCGATACAATGTCTTACGTACGTACGTACATCTGGTCTGACCGGAGGCTCAGCACAGTAGTACCAGGGCTGAATAATTCGCATAATCTGGGAGAACATAAAGCTAAAATAGACAGAAGAGGAAAAGCACTGATAGAGGCAAAGTGGATGCCAAATATTTTGATATCTAGCACATTTTCTGGTTATGATGGGCTTCTCAACTAGAGGGAAGAAAATGCGAATAGGACGGCTTATAACTTTTTAAAACTAGAAACTGACAGCCCATGACTCCAGAAATAACTGAAAAATATGCGAACGAAGAAGAGACAAACTCCAAGGATCCTCTACCCACCCCCTTTTCCAACAAAACAAAAAAAACAGTCAACCAAAGCTTACAAGGCATCGTGTTCCAGATACTTCGGATCATTAACCTGTTTAAGCAGTTCTCTAAAATACAAAAAATACATGATAGACGATCACAGACCTACACTTTGGCAGTCACAACAACATCGGACGTTCTGTCAAAAATTCTACACATTGACTGCTGTCATCAATAATTTCCAACAACATTAATCGCGCTCATAAGCAGGTAACTATGGCGCAAAAAGCAAACCTTAATTTGAGAGGCTAGAAGCAGACTTGAGAAACTTACATTGGAGGTTGAGAGGAGTCACTGAAAAAGAAAAAGTACGTACACACACACACACACACACACACACACACATATATATATATATATATATATATATATATATATATTGTATATATATATATCTATCTATCTATATATATATATATATAATTTCAAAGTTAAATATTGAGTTTTTCAAAAAACTAAATTCAATTTAAAAACAGGTTAATTTTCATAGTCATGCATCTGCAGCAAATACGACAAAATGTTCTCATTCACAAAATAAAAAAAATTAAGGCTCAGCCTGTTGTTGTGCACGAGCAAAAACAGCATCAAATTAAATGTTACTGTAGCAGGACATACGAGGTTGCATCCGTAGATTTGGTGTTGGCCAAGATATGCTCAAAGGCCTGTTCATCAATGTACAGCACGAACAGGAGCGGACCCAGGATCTCATGCATGCCCTGAAAAGGGGGTCATTGAGGTATGGGATAAAAAAAACTTCAGACGTTTTCTCAGTTCTAGGCCAATCGAGACAACTATCCATCCTTTAATTGCCAGTTATATAAATGGTACCATCTTGAAACCGGCTACTACTGGCTGTGAATTTTGCAAATTCTAGATTTCCATAGACAATTCTCAATTCCTGCCTAAACATTACAGTAATACGGTAAGTAGTAAGTTGTGTCGGCCTGCTGACCTGTTTGTAAGCAATGTGCGGGTTCTGTCGTCCATAAACGAACAAAATCTCCGTCATCATTCGACGAACTTCAGGCGACTGAAAGTATTCCAGTTCCGGAAATCTGCAAAAAACATAAAGTGCAACGAATTAAAAGGTAACAAAATGTATATACTCTTCACAAAATCTTATATGGGTACCTATGTTGTAACCTATCGATTCGGTTGTGCATTTTGCAGTTTGCACCACAAAACAGAGATTTGAAAAATGTTCGCTGTCGGATACGGATAATTTGTTTGACGTACGCATACTGGCTTACTTCTAGGACAAAATTAAAGGGGGGGGGGCTCGAGGTGAGCCTCCCCCATGGCTCACCAAAAATAAGGACATACTTTGAAAAACATTTGCGAATTTTTACGTTTTTTGTTCAAAACAGGGTATTTTTACAGGGGACGGGGACACCCCCGAAATTCACCTCCCCCCGAAATCGCCCCTCCCGGGAATTTTGCTTCCCTCCGGATTTTTTGTGACCCCAAATTTTTGAAAAAAATAGGCAAAATTTCAAAAATATTTGAAACATTTACCGGCGCCGCCAGAGATTTTTTCATAAAAACTGGCTAGTTTTAGTTTAAATCCTGGCATTTTAGAGAACCTGTTGCTTTTCTACGTGCAAAATACGTACAAAAAATAATTTTTGGCTCATTTTTGCCAAAAAACTCTTCCCCCGAAAATTTGTCCGCCTCCCTCTGACTTCCAAACGCGCGGGCTATTGACCGCCTTTTCTACGTACCATTTGCCCGCGACATAGGAGGGGGGATTTGGGCAGTCATCTATAATAGATCATTGAAAAGTGAGCTATAGCTTACGTTCGTTCCACATCCTGCTGTATGAAGGCCCGCAGTTCTCGATCACAGAAGTACTGTTGCCAGGGATTGTCCGCCGCCAGGGACAACGGGTTACACGTCTTCCAGTTCCGCTCAGCGCTCTGCACCTCATCCTCCCGCGGATCAATGATATACTAAAACTCCCAAAAGGAAGGAAGAAAAACATTGACTGACAGAATTCATGGATCAAAAACGGCAGAAGATATGTACAAGTGCGATCATCGTGCGTGAAAAGCTCTTTGGAAGAAATGAACACTAACTATGAAAACAGTGTTAATTCGATTAACTTTTACTAAGCCACAACTCGCTAAAGGCACTAAACCAGATTTTGCCCGGACCAGGGGTTTTTCGTCGTCGACCTTTAGGCCAAATGGCCTCAACGACCAAAATTTTTTAAACTATCATCCAAAAATTTAGACTATCAAAATTTTGTTAATTTTTTGGTTGCGCGCTGTTGTTATCGTGTATTTGAACTGTATTCTATATGCTCAAAAATAGCAATAAAATTTTCCCTGTTTAACACACTAGAAGGCCTACGTTTTTACCTAAAACGACACAAACAAAGCCTTGTTAGTATAAATGCAAATTTATATAATTCAGAAGTTAAACAGTTGAATAAAAGCATAACACCGAACAGAGAAAGCAGGAAAGGAGAAAATTAAACAGAAAAGATAGCATAAAGTTTAAAAAGAAACAAAGCTGCCAAGATTGATTAGTAGGAAGAACAAAAAAGGGATCGTGAAACCTGTTTTCTTAGGGCATCATACTGACTGCGAGAATCGGAGAGAACGGCAGGCCATTTGGACAGGTCCACAGGAAGACATTGCAATAAAATCTAAAACAGAACAGAACAAAGTAAAACGGTAATGTCGCGAAACAACCAATTCTAAAAGTCACTTACTGCCGTTCTGCTATATTCCTGCACGACCTGCTAAACACACATGACACTGTGATGATCATCGGCCGAAGGTGCATAGTCCTGCTAGCCAGGAAATTGGTCCCGTAAAGGGGGTCAAAAACAACTCAACCCAGTTGCCAGAAGTAGTTTCAAAGCCTGGTCGAAATCTGGAAGAGTTCTCCTTCTTTTTTAAGAAACATGCTCTGTCGGCCTCGGCGTTGCCATATCTGGCGGTTAGCAAGAGGAGCAGCACACAGCAGCACAGGTCTTCAATGCAAAAACAACGGCAATAACAGCCTTTGCACCAAAGTAAGACGAACTCCAAGAGTGCTGTAGTATAACCTAATATGGCTGGAAGCACAGCGACTGAGTTCGCGCCACCTCCCCGTAGCAATACGTAACTGAACGAAGTATA
>JASAND010023245.1:0-14029 GCA_030248195.1 Trissonchulus latispiculum
TCACTTTTAGTGCATATAACACTCTCTCGGTCAGAATCAGTATTTTCAGGAACTTCGTGTTCCTCTGGGTCAGACATTATGCCAGTTTCCAGCTTCTGTTAAACGGTTCAAAGTTTCAAAAAACTGTATCACTTCAAAATGTTAATCGTTAAAATACTTGTAGTTCTCACAAAAATTTGCAACTTGTTCAAATCTCCCTCACACATTCCTATCGTAACTATCTGAGTAATACTAACAAGCTTTGCACTCTCAACCACGCTGAAAAGAAACAAGCACTTTATAACTACGTATTAACGAAAGTTAATTAACTGATGATAATAATGTAAGTTATTACCGGGTTTCTCTTCGTAAGCCAGGGGTCAAATGTCAGGTAAAGTTTGAGTTCTTTTAGGAAAATTGGACGGAGCCACTGTTAAACATTCAGAAACAGCAAAAGGTTACAAATCGTTCAAAATGATTACAGTAAGTTAACTTCGTCCTAATTAATTTTCCTCTCAGGCAGGCTCCACGTGTAAAGAAAAAGGTTAGGCTAATAGACTTTTTGGAGCTGAGAGATCACTTCAAAGACTCAATTCTGGAACTTTATACAACTCAGCCCTTTCTATCACACAAGTTTGGGGATCGGGCAAACTTGTTCCTTTTAAACAATTCTCTGAGCACTGGTGAAATGGCTCGCTTCCGTCTAAACTACCTAATAGTAAACTGATCGCTCACTAAACTTCGAAATCAGTTTACTATGGTCCTTACCTAGTCAGAGCTTCCGTAACTAGTACAATGGTCCACTCTGAGCCTCAAATCAATTCCCTAACTACCAAGCCAAGTCCAGGAAGGCAAATGTTTCCGGTTTTACAAATTTACTGTCACAACAATGGAAATGTTAGTTTCGTTCAGATTTCGCGGATAGACACAATTAGAACACGTTTTCAAAAGGCAGTTAGATTCATAAAATAGCTAGACACAATCTCGGACAACAAGGTTAGAATAAACTCAGATAGTTCTCGGATCAATCACAACTAATTCCACCACTGAGTCTCGAGTCGCAAACTTTACCTTTTGGATTCCAATTCCACAGATGAAGAATAAAATAGATCAACACAGAAATTCCAGAACTACACAGAGAATAGGCTGGCGAGAATGGGGACTGACCACAGACAACAAACAAGAGCTAACTTGACAGCTTAACAGCGCGGCGTACAAACACGCAAGAACAAGACCCAGGCACTCTCTTGGCCTTACAACGGAATAGCACGATAGAACTATATCAGGTCTTAAACCCGACCGGTCAGTAGAAGAGTCAACCCCAAACTGAAGTCTTTAGGTCAGTCACCCAATCCCGTCACAGCTCCGTTCACGTGCAATTCCCACTTGTCGGTCTCTTTTGAAAATCTTTGAAGTTTTGCCTTTTCTTTTAGAAGGGAGATTCATACGTCATGATAAGCATGACGTATGCGTTTGCTCAAGGGCTCATGGGGTTCCCCAAATCTTCGTTTTAAGCCGTTTAACCCCAGCCCATCAAATTTGAACCCATAAGACGGAAAACAAACCAATTACTGTAGTCATTCAGGCAAACAAAATCATGCGGTTAAAAGACATTTTCCATTACTTTCAAACTACACAAGATTCCGACCGTTTGTCAAATGTACAAAAAGACCTATACAATACAGTTAACATTGAACATCTAGAATTAGTTAGGATACATTCAGAATTAGTTGGGACAAAAACTAGTTCAGCAGAATTAATACACATCACACACAGAGTCACATCACACACAGAGTCAAGAGTTTGAAGCACAGGAATTCAACGCAGAAATACTAATTCAGAGATTAGTTCAACACAGAAAAACACAGAAATATTATCGTCATGCAGCATTCAACACAAAATTTTAGCTTGTTTTAGGCCCAAAACCAAATTCTCTAGGCATCTCTAAACAAGGCTCAAAATCTTCCTATTACATTTATTATTAATTACTCAATGTACAATTTTCCTGCTAACCTTTTTGCTTCTAGTGCGGTGCCCTTTGGGATTATGTTTAAAATAAGCATTATAAGCCGTATGCCCAGAGTTATGTATTTAATGAATGGAAATTTTGAAATACTCAACATCTTTTCCAAAAACTGAGAGCTCAAAAACCTAGTTTTCACCAAACACAAGCTCGTGAAACATTAGTTTCTTCAATATATTCTAGGTTCTGAGCAAGCGGATATGTCTTCGAACAGAGCCGATAATGGTACTTGAATAAAGTTGCTATTACTGGTTCTAGTCAAGTGCTTCAAACATTGCTTCTGACAAGTTTCTTGCAGCATAAAAACTGAGTTTGAGAGTTATGCATTAAGTCTCAATAAAACAGAGTTTGAAAATGAAGGTGGGGTTTCCTTATACAAGTTTTCGATCAAATTAACAAATTTGGTGATTTTTTCTGTTTTCTGCATTCTGAGCAACTGCTTATGCTGGTTTTCTTTCGGGTATTTTTGACTCATACGGTTTTAATCCTAAATGGCTAGATCTTACGAAATAACCTATTTCCGTGCTCTTTAACATTCTGGGACCAGTCTTTACGTCTTATCTTTTTCTTAAGCAGAAAGCTAGAAAGCAGCAATCGGGGCAACTAAAAAAGGGTCCCTGGAAATGTTTGTGGAAAACATGTCAAATAAGTGACAACCCTCTAGCTTGCATAGTAAATGCTTCACAATTGGAAGCTGCACTGGAAAAAATTGGTCATGTTTCTGCAAAAACTACATTTTTATGATAGCAGCAAAAGGGATAGCAGTTAGAAGATTACAATGCCACGGATAATCGGCCTCGACGAAACCCTCAAATTGACACCCTTAGTTTAATTTTACGGCTAGCGTAGCTCAAGAAATGGCGGATTCTTTTATTTTTGCAAAAGAGGCAAGTTTTCAACGCCAAAATAAGAAAATCGACTATTTGCAAAAGAGGCAAGTTTTCAACGCCAAAATAAGAGAATCGACTATATCTCACCATAGCGAAAAGCTAGAAGGTACTTCAAAAAGCAAAAATGTGGGTAGCAATTGTCTAACTATCAAAAATCGACAAAACGACCCTAAACGGAGACGTCGAGTTTTTGAAGCGGGATTGCACGGAGGGTGTTAGAATGCTAAAAGAACTTATGTTGGAAAGTTTCATCAACTGTCATCTTGATTTGAACAGTCATCCAACAATATGTGCCCAAACGGAATCACCACCCTAAGGTTGTGGTATCGCTTTGTGTAAATTCTACCCTTCATACTTCATGTCTTTATGAAAGTGGATGAAACTTTACAAATATTTTAGTTTCGTGTTCTTTAACATTCTGGGGCCAGTCCCGGATTTTTTAGGTGCAATGATAAGAATGTTTTGTTTTTGTCATTATTCTCCCAGTACGTAGTCGATACACCGGATTGGTTGTTATGGCTGGAAAGAGGGGACCAAAATGCACATTTTTGCTTCAACAACCTTTGAGCTGTCTCCAGTGGTTAAGTCAGTAGACGACCTTTGGGGTCAAAAAATGGTCATTTTCGAGGAAAGGGTGAAGTACGGATTAAAGGATGTGAAAAAAGTGTCCAAGACGGGCATCAAACTACCTAGCTTCTAAGTTTTGGCGGAACGCCCTACCACTCAGCTAACCCTGGACAGACAGCGAGAATAGTTTATTACGCCAATTTCTGTGTTTCGGAATTCGCGTGAGGACGCTGATATTTAACAGGAGGGTGGAACATATTCCCGAAAAATTGGAAATCCGAATGCATAGGTCTGCGGCTTTCCAAAATTAATGTTTTACTTTCTGTTTGTCTGCTGCAGCATCCTTGAGTTTCAAAGCAAGAGGAGTAGGTGCCGTTTGGTGGTTCTGTGGGTGCCTAGCTCAGTCTGTAGAATAGTAAAACTTACAGGAGTTTCCTGTAGAAAATACTAAAGAAACCTGTAGTTTGGTTCTACTTTTGCAACAATCCTAAAATCAGACAGGAAATAATTTAGACCAATGTCCCTTTGTGATTTTTCTTTAGAAGGGGTAACCTTCTAAATATGGTTATTGTTACGTTTTCCTAGCCATAGCTGTCTGGACCGAAGTAGGAATCTGGAGGCTAAGCGATTACAGGTTACCAGGCTGTGTCGATTCCACTACCTATAACTATAACTAACAACTAAGTCTTACTGACTACGATCGCAAGGGCGGATTACAATTCTTTACCGGCAAGAAATACTGAAGGCTTGCGGAAATGAAGAAATACAAAAATACAACCAACTCGTACCACCACATTCGACAACACCGAACTGTTCTATCAGATCTAAGCTCATCAGTTTAGCTAACAAAACTGGGGACGGCACACAGTAACAAATAGTGTTAGTGTTTGTTTTTGAAGTTAAGGGGGGGGGCTACTAAAGGTTTGCCCCGACTTTGTCCGATTGGCCTACTTTTTGGCGAGGATATAGAGGATGGGTGTGGTCAAAAAAATATCGGGTACTAAGATCTTAGCTGCCTTCCAGCCATGTGCAGCCGTCGCGTTTATGTGCCCGACCCCCCATTTTTCACAACTACCAACATAATTAATTAAAAATTTCTACTGACTGCTAGGCCCAAGCTTCAAAGCTGCCATTCGCCAATTTGATTTGGCACATATGTCCCTACCTGCAGAAAAATACTAGATGTCTGTATCTTATCTGCATCTAAGGGAATCACTCTTCAAAGTTGAAGTTTCGGCAAAAATTTAAAAATTTTTGGCTAACGAAAGGAAAATTTTATTACTGGTGCGAGCTATAAGGCTGTAATTTGGCATAAAAGGAGGCCCTATAGGAGTACTCATTTGTGCCAAATGGCAAGAAATTCTGCTGCGTGAAAAAATGTTTATGCCAACTTTAATCTTCAAAAATTGCCAAAAACGCCTTTTTTGGACAATGGTACCCCAGAAATCGAAAAAAATCAAATATTTTAAAATTAAATTTTTTTGAGATATTTGAACTCAGCGAGGTCGAACACACACCCACAAAAGATTTCAGCTCGATTAGTGAAGGTTTTCGACTTCTATGGCTGCAGAAAGCCTCTACACAGGATCCGACATACTGAAACTGGTGGTTTCGGCAATTTTTGAAGATTAAAGTTGACATAAAAATTTTTTCACGCGGCAGAATTTCTTGCCATTTGGCACAAATGAGTACTCCTATAGGGTCTCCTTTTATGCCAAATTGCAGCTTTATAGCTCGCACCAGTTATAAAATTTTCCTTTCGTTAGCCAAAATTTTTTAAATTTTTGCCGAAACTTCAACTTTGAAGAGTAATTCCCTTAGATGCAGATAAGATACAGACATTCTGTATTTTTCTGCAGGTAGGGACATATGTGCCAAATCAAATTGGCGAATGGCAGCTTTGAAGCTTGGGCCTAGCAGTCAGTAGAAATTTTTAATTAATTATGTTGGTAGTTGTGAAAAATGGGGGGTCGGGCACATAAAAGCGACGGCTGCACATGGCTGGAAGGCAGCTACGATCTCAGTTCCCGATATTTTTTGACCACACCCATGCTCTATATCTTCGCCAGAAAGTAGGCCAATCGAACAAAGTCGGGGCAAGTCGATTTTAGTAGCTCCCCCCTTAATATTCAAGACTTGGTTTTAGTTGATTTTCAGCTGTTATTTTGTTATTTTTGGTCATACGAAGCTGCATTCTTCACATACTATAAGAAAAGTAGCCATTTGGTTAGTCCAATGTTATCTCAGTTACATAATAAATAAATTAGTGTTCGAACAGATCATACAATTACTTTTCTGCAACATTTCAAGAGCACGTCGAGTCTACAAATTGGACATTTTGTTGAAACCAGACACGCGTGGAGGAAGCAGTATTTGGGTAAGGTGACAGCTAGGCGCATGAAAGAGCCAGATTTTCAGGATTTTTGCCCAAATATATCCCCGGAAAATGTAACAGTAGACTCTGTGGAATGAGGTTCAATTCACTATTGATTAGTGTGTCTGGTCTAATTTTATTAACACCTAAATCCGGGCTAGTTTCATGTGTTAAAGCTAGAAATAATTTACCTGCCTATTAACCCGGGGTTAATTCCAAAGTTTTACTAAAGATAAGAAGATAACTCGGGTTGACTTTTACCTGGAAGGAATCATAGAAACCTCTCAGAAACCCTCTTGCAAGAAAAATCTATAATAAATTTTCCACTTTATTTGTCGTGACTTCTATATTATTTTAGTCCTTTTATGCGGCAGGACTTTTCCATTTACCTTGTCAAATAAATAATAGAACAGGTAAACAACTTCGTTTATTGCTGTGTACATACATAAAAAATTTAATTTAATATTTTAATTATAACTGTGGTGGGAATTTTATCCAGTATGCTAAATTAAATATCAGGAAACAAAGTGGGAAGAAAATTCGACAAATTTTATCCAATTTGGCCGGCATGGTGAAAAAGGGATAAGCGTCTTCTGTACCATCTTCTTCTTTCGGAAGATTATCATTTTCAAATTTCTGAAAACAGAGTTTTGGAAGTAGAATAAGTTTCCTCCAAGTTTCCTTTCCTTTACGTTTAAATCTTGGTCCGATCGTGCCTGGATGGCACAGTCGGTAAGAGCGTTGGACTAGTTAACCAAACGTTGTGGGTTCGATCCCCACTTGTGATCCGAATTATAGGAATTTTCGAATTTTATTAATAGCATGAAAACTCAACCAATGTCTAATTTATATTCCTGTCAAGCATGTCAGTTCTTTTGTGTTCTTGGCTTACTCAAGACAGCTGTGCTCTGAACCAAACTTTAGATTATCAACATTTCAAAGTCAGAACTAAGTTGTGCTAATGACAGCATTTTTTCAGATAACCTCACTTTTACGTTTTTCCCGAGTGTGCTGACGGGAGCAACTCTTTTTGCCAAAAGATGTCGTTGCATGGCATTTATTAGGGTAAACTCCAGCAGAGCGGCGACTACAAAGGCAACACATACGCCCATCCATATATCTAAAAACAAGCAAAATCGCGACAGATTCTTCATTCGTTTAAAGCAAGCGTGACCCAATACTGTCTGAGAAAACCTGTTCAAATGAGAAATTCAATTAAACGACTAGACGTGGTCAAATTCAAGGATTGAGCACAGTTTGTATTTTCATAGGACTAGACTTAAGGCTAAACTCGACCAAAGGAAATAAGTGGGTATCCACCGAGTGATAATCTAAACGAAACCCAAAAGCATGGCAGCAAAAAGCATGGACGCTTTGCATCAACCTTGACAGAATGCAAAGAACTGGTCCAGTCGGGGATCGAACTACGGTCCTGTTGAGCAATAGATTGAGATTTATGTTTAAGGGAAGCTGACGCAGGTTAGGAACAATTGATAAGCCTAATATATGATAGTTCAGCTGATGGCTCGGTGGTGTAGTGAGTGGTAGCATGTCTAAAGGTGTATTCATAGTCGCAAACGCTTGGAGAAGCGCGCCGACGCCTCTGATTGTAACATGCCGTTTTAACCGTTTCAAACTAAAGTCTGACCAAAAATCTTGAATCGAACTATAATCAATTGCCCTGAGTTTACCTTTGAAGTTAGTCTATATAAAGTATATATTTTTAGAAACCTCATGAGGAGAAGAGTCCTGTAAAATCATCATATCCGGTGTATATACGGTTACCGGATACCAAATCAATAAAAACGCGTCAGATTCGGAAAGAGAATGCTAATTAATTCATACTCTATTATATTGGTCCTTGGCCAAAGACATTTCCGAAAATGCGATCACATCCGGTTTATGTCCGGTAACCGGATGTCTAGGTCACAAAAACTGTACAGCAAGAAGGGTAGGTCGAGTTTCGCTGATTGAATTTTTGGATTCAGCGGGCCGAAACTAGTCTTTATACGAAATTTCTTCCGATTTGGATCAAAATTGCGTGATCTATGGTCGTATTCGGTTCGAAAAAAACCGGAAAAATTCCGGTCTGGTGTTAGAAACGTACTGATTTTGCTTGTTTTATCTAATTGTCAAAGCGGATATGGGACTTGATCCCAACGCAATTCGCTTATTTTTGAACCAATTTTAAAACGCTATCATTCAAAAATTACAGTAGATATGAAGTAATTTGAGGTTGATGCTTGTTAGGGATAGACATATATCATTTCAATGAAATAATTTGACTTCCGGCAAAACTGGATACTGAGAAATAGCCCATGAAATCTCAAATGTCAAAGCTCAGAACCAGACATCGACCGGACATTCGATTACTTTGACACGGGTAAAATGAAAGTAGCCTCCCATATATTCATTGTGCCAAAAACGAACATTTTTTATCCGCGATTCCGAGCACCAGACCGGAAAAACCTATTTTTCCGGATTTTTTTCGAACCGGATACGACCATAGATCACGCAATTTTGGTCTAAATCGGACAAAATTTCGTATACATACTAATTTGACCCGTTGAATCCAAAACTTCAAGCAGCGAAATTGTACGACCTATCCATCTTGCTGTACAGGTTTTGTGACCTAGACATCCGGTTACCGGACATGGACCGGATGTGATCGGATTTTCGGAAATGTCTTTGGCCAAGGACCAATATACTAGAGTATGAATTAATTAGCATTCTCTTTCCGAATCCGAATCTTATCGAATTGATATCCGGTAACCGGATATAGACCGGATATGATGGTTTTACCGGATTCTCCTCCCCCTGAGGTTTCTAAAAATATATATTTATATAGACTAACGCCAAAGGTTAACTCAGGACAGGCGCTCACAGTTCGGTTCCAAGATTTTTTGGTCAGACGTTAGTTGTAACATATTCATGCTCCCAAACGCATACAGAAGCTTACATACGCGCGTCAACACGTGTCTACGCGCGTCTGTGCGTCTGGAACTGTGAATGCACCTTAATGTTGCAGCAAACGGGTAGTGGTTCGATCCCCCTCCCGGCCAATTTTTTGCATCCAGAGTCAAAAAGCTGAACTTCCCTCTTCACCTCTCTCCTAGGTCCTAGTTTCAAACGCTACACGGTGCCTGACGCCTCCCGTTTTGGGCCTCACCAGCATTTGGGTACCCAGTAAAGTACCAAACAGCCTCACTAACCTATTGCTTTAGTATAGGAGACGGGCGGGAGGTTTGCCCGAACGCCGGTCGCCTGAGTTGAGAGGGTCAGGAGGGTGGTGATTCCGAGCGTCACTCGGGCGGCGGTGGACTCCGGGTTGATCCAGAAACTGATCCAGGAAATGCAGACGATGCAGGCGCTCGGCAGGAACGTCTGGAACATGTGATAGCCCGATAGGCGACTCAGCTCCAGCTTTCCCTCCAGACAACTGTAGACACCTGGAAAGAAGTTAATGAAAGAAAAAGTTGCATGTCACCACAGCACCCGAAAATATCCTGAGAGGAGCAGTCATCAATTAAACTTACGGAGACTTAAAGTTGAAACTACAGCATAAATTAAAACAGACATAATTTCTTTTGCAGTTTCAGAGTTGGCAGTTTGGAGTTGGAGTTAATCTAAATTTTAAAATTAGAAGAAACCAAATTGGAAGAAATTGGAAGAAAAGGGGAGACATCATCGGTCGCAATGTCGCAAAAAGACTCCTTCTGGCAACTTGGCTGAGTTTTTGAACAACCTTGTGGGGCCAGTTTTTCTGGCTAAACACTTTGCACCTTGGGGTGATGATCATCACATTGCGATGTCTAATGAAGCAAACAACAACAAGCTTTTTAAAACACACATTATTGTCTCAGAAATCAAAGTTTGTTATCGTTGGAGAGAAGAACCCAGTAAGCTATGCTGAACCAAACTTGAAAGCGTTGGTACAACTGCCGTACTATTACACTTATTACTATTACCAAAAGTACATAATAACTAAGAGTGTGATGCTTGCATCTTCAAGCTTACATAGAATAATTCTTCATAACACACATTTTGCCTGTTATAGGTAGACTCTAACCTGAGGCATATGTGCCATTACAATAGTGCATTGTTGCATTTGTGAGCAAAAAGTCGGGCAACTGAATATCATCGGCCAAAGTCAGTCCGATGACTTCGTGCCAGGTTATGTTGACCTGTTGTTCTGTATGACTGTCTGTAACAAAATGATTGTACGCATTTCAAGCAGAATTCACCCTTTCTCAGCTGCTATACCCATGAAATGGGTCAACTTGATGTTGTCACAGAAAATAATAAAACGATGACTTAAAAGACTAATCCATCTGTTAAGCTTTGATTGGACTAAACCCTAGAGTCCTGGTCAAGAGTCGACTTAACAAATCATCCTAAGTAAATATCCATATAAAAAGTACCACATATATTAATGTAACACAGAAAGTCTACCCTATTGTTTCTACTTTCCTGCAACTTCTAGAATTGCATGTTTTCCATTTCCTCAATGATTTTGAGCATGTGAAACTGATTCCAAAAGCAACAAATTTGTGGATCTAGAACAATTCAAAAACCCTGAAGTCCCTGGATTTTGTCCCTAACATTCCTGGTGTTCAACATTTTGCTGTCTTAACGTACAACTCAGCATTTTCACAGCACATTCCTGTTGATCCATGGGAAATGCCCACAGCGACATCATGCAGGACAGTTGTAGGGTTACTCTAAATGTTACAGAAATACAAAACGATGACAAACTGTTAACAAGAGTCAATAATTAGTTATATTATTGTTAAGTCTTCCAATTTAAGCCTGAATTACACGAACTCAAAGAAACACTACATAAGCGAAGGATCAGAAACTAAGAAAACGTTTTAGCTTTTTATAGTATTCAAAATACATATCAATTATAGAAGAAGAGTAAGCCACTGGAGGGCTCCTTTTCTTGGCATTGCGTAACGATGCTCCGACCACAACACGCGAATGGTCTCCCGTTTGAGGTGGGGGGTCGATCAAATCTATTGCTGTGAGCCATGCTGGCTGAAAGCCCCATTAACCCCGAAAATGTTTTGTAATGGAGCTTTAGTGAGCACAGTCAGCGTTGATCAGAAACGAGGCAATGTTTGTTGGCTGGTGCAAAACTGACGGTTGAAATTTATTAGAGGCCAGTAGCCGCACGTCAGTAAAGAGTTGCGTGGTTATGTTTCTTGCTTTGACCTCGTACTACTTAAGCTCAAAGCAAAGCGCTTCAATGAGTGTCTAATGCTACTCAATCAATCAATCACCTTCTAGACAGATATATGTAACCATCGGGTTGTATTCTCAGCAGGAGATTTGGGACAGTCACATCCTGGAAGGCGGCCTGTTTTGAGTTGGCAAAGTAGACGTCCGGGCGCCAGATTCTGTCGAGAACGGCCGGATCAAAAGTATTGATCAGATCCGATCCGTCGTGAGTCAGTCGTGGATCGCGCCACCACTGCATCAAATAGATGTCCATGTCGTAGCTCTGAAATAGCACAAAGACAAACTCCCTATCAACGGGTTCATTCTGCAACGGTGAGACAGTCACCGACATTCAATTATCGATTTAGAATGACAAAATGTATTGATGCGAAGACGGGAAAACGCTGTAATTATTTAATATATTGCAATACTTGATTGGGCTGGTTGCACAAAAAATGGATGTGATAAAACTTTTTAGCAAATTTTTAATTAAAATTTAAACTGCTTTTTCCTGCTGCGCCTCAACTCCTATGTCTGCTCAGCCCGGGCCCGCCCACGTATTTGCTTTACAAAACTGCATACTCTTCAACGTAAGTGTGTGTGTGTGTGTGTGTGTGTGTGTGTGTGTGTGTGTGTGTGTGTGTGTGTGTGTGTGTGTGTGTGTGTGTGTGTGTGTGTGTGTGTGTGTGTGTGTGTGTGTGTGTGTGTGTGTGTGTGTGTGTGTGTGTGTGTGTGTGTGTGTGTGTGTGTGTGTGTGTGTGTGTGTGTGTGTGTGTGTGTGTGTGTGTGTGTGTGTGTGTGTGTGTGTGTGTGTGTGTGTGTGTGTGTGTGTGTGTGTGTGTGTGTGTGTGTGTGTGTGTGTGTGTGTGTGTGTGTGTGTGTGTGTGTGTGTGTGTGTGTGTGTGTGTGTGTGTGTGTGTGTGTGTGTGTGTGTGTGTGTGTGTGTGTGTGTGTGTGTGTGTGTGTGTGTGTGTGTGTGTGTGTGTGTGTGTGTGTGTGTGTGTGTGTGTGTGTGTGTGTGTGTGTGTGTGTGTGTGTGTGTGTGTGTGTGTGTGTGTGTGTGTGTGTGTGTGTGTGTGTGTGTGTGTGTGTGTGTGTGTGTGTGTGTGTGTGTGTGTGTGTGTGTGTGTGTGTGTGTGTGTGTGTGTGTGTGTGTGTGTGTGTGTGTGTGTGTGTGTGTGTGTGTGTGTGTGTGTGTGTGTGTGTGTGTGTGTGTGTGTGTGTGTGTGTGTGTGTGTGTGTGTGTGTGTGTGTGTGTGTGTGTGTGTGTGTGTGTGTGTGTGTGTAAACAATGGTGTAAGATAGGACAAGCATGATTTGTGTGAACTGTGTTTGTTTCCTCATGTTCTACTGTAGCATAATACTAACGTAAAGACAAAGCTTCTAGCGATATCAGTAACCTTTACCATGTGCGCTGAGTTAAATGATGACAAGCTTTCCACGTATAGACCCAAAGTAACATTGGTTGGACCTTAAACAGACAATCATATGTACATGTTAATGTAGTGATTAATGTTATGACAATTATTGAAAGCCATTACATTAAATTTATAATTAATTCAATCAATTAATTATAAAAATAAGCTATTTAACTAACAGTTCAACTAATGATTAATTGATTGATTTTGCCAATAAACAACAGCAAATAGCCCACACCCACATCCCACATTATTCACTGACGTAGCGGAATTGAAAACAGTAACCCTTTCTCGCATATACAGCAAGTTTGTAACGAGGATGATGGACCTATAACTTTGCAGTGTGGTATGGGTGCATACTGAAAGGGAATAAATTCGTAAATTTTAAAATTTTTAAATTATTGAATTCATCACCCTCCAGATACAACCGTACAACATTTCAAAGTTATTGGTCTATGAAATCAAAAGTTAGGGCTTGGGAGGGATAGCACAAAAGATCCTACATAATTGTCGAACTCGACTGTTTAAAAATTATTTAGGAACGCAGCAACATATGGCTGGAAGCTTTAGCCGGAGCTTTTTGACAGTATTAGGTAGTAAATTAGTTAGTAAATGGTAATTAATTAGTAAATGGTAAATAATTAATGTAATTAGTAAATGGTAATTAGTAAATGGTAATGCAAATCTATAGATGAGTACCGCTGTTTCCACCAGGGAGCATATAATGATCATATTCGCGTTCCTTCAGCAATTGCAGGAGATAGTATGGTGATCGTAAACTGCAATCAAACTAAAAACAGTCCACTACAAAATTGATTTGATTCGAAGCTCATGAAATGAATACTTAGGTTTGGCTTCAAACTTACTCTCAGGAGTTGGTGGCTCAGATGGAAAGCATTAGGTTCGATCCCCACCCTTCTCCAAAATTTTCCAATTGATTTACTGGTAACTGAATTTAGATTGCCAAACAGCAGCCCCAGTAATCTTTAAGGTGGTGATTCCCTTTGGTCACAAAAGTTTGCACCATTATTACTCGTTCATTACTTGGAGTTAAGGAGCCATTTTTATACCAAAATGTAGCTTGACATTTTCTCTTTTTACTGCATACCATGAAACTAATGTTGCTTTTTTATTTATTGTGGAATCGCTCTTCGTTATAGAGAAATAAGCTGAAATGTGTGCGTAACCTGTATTTTGCCTACTTTTTCCAAATTTGTCAAGCGATTACTTTAGCTAGAAAGCAGTAATCGGGGCAACTAAAAAACGTCCCTGGGTATATTTGTGCAGAACTCATTTGTTAAGTAGCAGCCCTCCAACTTGCATGGTGGATGCTCCACAATCTTTGGAAAAAAATTGGTCGTGTTTTTGCAAAAACTACCTTTTTCATGATAGCAGCCTAAAGGATAGCTGTTGGAAGACGATCATCCATCGGATAATTTGCCCCTGGGAGACCCTCAGATCGACGTCCTTAGTTTGATTTTCCGGCTTGTGTAGTTCGAGAAATGATGGATTAATTGATTTTTGCAAAAATGACTACACTGTAAAAAATATTGCATAA
>JASAND010023246.1:0-17923 GCA_030248195.1 Trissonchulus latispiculum
GGGGTATGGCTGACTATAGTCAAGCAAACCTAAACTGGACCAAAAGAGTGAATTTTGTGGAGAGTTTATTATACAAGGTAAGTATGACAATGTATATATTTTCTGAAAGCTCAGAAATCAGAGATTTCAAAAAATTTTAAAAAATTCTAAAATTTTTAGAATTTCAATTTTCAGAAATTTTAGAAACTGTAGGAAAAGAAAAAATATAAGAAAAGTAGTCGAGTTTGGTATCAAATGAAAGGTCTCGTTCAGGAGAACGCAAATATGTATCAATCATGCGGATTTGGGGCGGCACGTGGTTCCAGCGGGCCCTTATCCCAAAAAATAAAAGTTGCTCCAATCGCTACAAACATGGGCTCATTTGAAAGTTCTGATCACGCTGAGTAAAAGTTATAATTGGGTCATCGCTCAAAAATGCTGTCTGCGAAAATTATTCCTCCTTAAACACCAAAAATGGGTAGTTTTAACACTTTTCAAGGGTTTAACCCAGGCTGGCGAAAGCTGTGGGCTGAATCAAGTCAAGCCAGTGCGCAACATTTTGCGTCTCATCATTATGCACAACTACGTAAAAATTGCAGCTTTGGATCTTCATGCATGCGTAAGATAAGCTAATTTAAACAAACTTCAAAGGATTCGACACGGCAGCTTCTTTGAAGTTTGCTTAAATTAGCTTATCTTACGCATGCATGAAGATCCAAAAATGCCATTTTTACGTGGTTGTATACAATATGATGAGCCCAAAGTAGCAGCACTGGCTGACGGTCAACTCACAACTTTCGCTAGCCTGGGTTAAACCCTCGAAAATGTCAAAACTGCACATTTTGGTTTTTAAACAGTTTTACCTTTCGCAGACAGCGTTTTTGAGCTTTGACTGGAAAATAACAAAAACTCATCGTATTGAGCTTTCATACGAGCCCAAGTTTGTAGCGATTGAAGCAACTTTTATTTTTCGGGATATGGGCCCGCTGAAACCACGTGCGAGGATATCCGCATGATGATGCATATTCGCGTTCTCCTGAACGAGACCTTCATTTGATAGAGCTCGACACTTTCGTATATTTTTCTTTTCCTACAGTTTCTAAAATTTCTGAAAATTGAAAATTCTAAAATTTTAAATTTTAAAAGTTTTTGAAATCTCTGATTTCTGAGCTTTCGAAAAATATATACATTGTCATACTTACCTTGTATAATATAGAAACTCTCCCATAAAATTCACTCTTTGGTCCAGTTTAGAAGTTTGCTAGACTACTGTAGTATGGTTGGTATGGCTGACTGGTATGGTTGGTATGGCGATTTTTTATGAAATTGGAGTTGATTACGTTATTGACGAGTTTATTTTTTACAAAAAATTTGAGAAAATGAGATGCCAGCAGCGTTCATGTTCAGCCAGAGCATCCATCATTTTTGACGAAGCTTGAGCAACGTTTACAGTCAATAGTCATAATCACGCAGCGCCGAATGTCCGTCGATGTCCTTTCATTCGCCAGCTCAAGGAAGCATCAGCCAATCGACTTCTTTTAGGAAAAACGTTGCCAAGTGTGAGTTCAAAATCGGTTCATTTCTGCAATTTTTATGTTTGGTTTCTGCTTTCTCAATAATTTTCATTTTTAATTCTAATTCTCTAATACTCTAATTCTTATTTTGACGTTTTTATTTTCTCCGATTTCTATCAATTGACGCTAGACCTATATTTCAGGTATTTGATAACGTTGCTGCAAGGTTTTTGGACAACACATCAGCTGCAGAACGCCAAGAAGCCCTCGCGACCATGCCTAACTTTCGGTCTATCGATTCGTCCATGTATCGTTCGCGAGCCGACAGCCTGCCTCCTAATCCGAACACACGACAGGATTTACAGTTGGATCCTGAATTTTTGGACAGACTGAAAACAGTAGATGAGCACAGCCTTATTTTATATGATTCAGGAAATCAGGACGCGAATCGATTTCTTATGATCGGTTCTCCGCGTAATTTGCAGCTTCTTGGGTCAATGTTATCAAAGCCGAAACACCGGTTAAGTCTCTAACTCGGGTTTTAATAATGTGTTAAAGATGTTAAAGATGAGCGAGTTAACCCGGGTTTAGACGTTGATAACAAAGGCCCCCGGCAAAGCAAGAAATGTTGCTTGTCGATGGGACTTTTTGGACAGTTCCGTTTTTGTTTACGCAGCTATTTTCTGTGCACAGTATGGTTGAGAACCAAATGTTTCCATTGGTATATTTTATTACCCGGAAAACGAACTGCCGATTATTGTAGGACATTCGAAATCTTAATTCAGCACTTAAATCAGTATGGTGGAGCTAGTGCTAGGAAAAATTGTTGGGGATTTCGAACAGGGCGTGCAAGCAGCATGCTCTGAAGTTTTTCCGAATGTAACTTCTAGAGGATGCTATTCTCATTTCCGCCAAATTTTGTGGAAAAAACTACAAAATCTTGGACAGCAGGAATTATATACAAATGATAATGAGTTCAGAACAAGGGCCAACATGTTTATGGCTCTTGGCTTCGTTCCCCCGGATCGTAGACGGGCATATTATCAGGAACTGATTGATTACTTGACCAACAATAGAGATTTACGTTTTCTCAATTTTGTAGCTCAGTATTTCCCCCCTCGTTGGCTACAGGGCAAACCGTACGAGACGCGGAATTGGTATCTCGTGGAAATTCGAACGAATAATCACGTGGAGGGCTGGCATTCTCGTCTGAATAGGTTCGTTGCCACTCCTCATCCGAATGTATTCCAGACATCCCAGATCCCTCAGACAAATGGTGAATGAGCACAACAAAATTTCAGACTATATTACTCGTCGTCAAACGGTCCATCAGTTTTCGCCAAAAAATGCCGATTACCAGCGCGTGAACGGACAGTTGATGAGAATTATGACCGAAATTGAAATGAAAACTCCTGTTCAGTATTTGAAAGCGATTGCCTTTCAGAGCCCGATGCTTAGAACTTAGAACATTGTACGAAAATTTAATTTTAATGTATATTTAATTTTACTTGTACTGTAATTTGCTTGTTTTATGATACGTGATACTACATCGCAGTTTTACATATATACAACTATTTTAAAGAACAAATTGAAAGTTGGCAAACTGGGGATAGTGTGAAAAACAGTTGACAAACTGGGGATGGAATGAAAAACAGTTTACAAACTGGGGATAGACTGAAAGAGTTGACAAACTGTTGATAGCTTGGAAAACAGATGACAAACTGGGGATGGACCGAAAAAGAGTTGACAAAATGGGGAGTTGACAAACTGAGGAGTTGACAGACTGGGGACAAACCGCTAGCACTAATTTGATTTTGAAAGTGATCCAGATCTCTGCATTTCTGTGCATAAACAGGGCGGCAGTTAATACTGTGCCAAAAATAGGCAGAGCACTTACCAGCTGTTGTGAATCCACACGTGAACAATTTATAAAGGGAACATGGCGGGCTATCGCTTGTTCCTATCAAACTGCAATCGCAGTTCTCAATCAGAGATTGTGATATAAACTGCTGAAGGCATTCCTGTGCTGACTGTAGTGTAGCTTCACTGACTAACGGATTCTAAACAGTCAAACAAAGGCTTCACTTTTACGTTTATCGAAACATTTTAGTACACACTTATAGCGACATTTTGTGGACTAAAAAATTAAATCCAAATTAGCAGAGCTCGATATTTCCGGAGCATCACGACTTGGAGAATAAGCTCAAGAGATCCCATAGAATTTCCTTTGCCAGGGTTTTTTAATAACAACAAGAGTACATAATAACTAAGAGTGTGACAAGCGTCACTCTCGTAGTTATTAAGGCAGGGGACATGATCTGCAAGATAACGGCTGACCCCCTACACAAATTAGACCCATCACTTCAAAGAAATTTGCACGCTATGTTTGTGTTCTAAAGCTCGCAACAGACGCACATTGAACCAGCTGATTAGTTGTGTTTTTGAGCTTTAGAAAGTAGGCATAGCGTGCAAATTTTTTTGAAGTGATGGGTTTAATTTGTGTAGGGGGTCAGCCGTTATTGTGCAGATCATGTCCTAAGCCTAATAACTAAGAGCGTGACGCTTGTCACACTCTTAGTTGTTATGTACTCCTGATAATAATAATAACGAGCGCATTGATACAAGGCGCCTTGTGCTGTAATAGCGCACGGAAATGCAGTTGGAATGCAATAAGATGAATGTAATAAAACGTTCGAATAGTGCAGGGAAGGATGAAATTGCTAATTGAAGTTTATGTTAATTGCTGATCAATGATCCTATAATTCCAAGAAACGTAATATTGTGAATATAAGACACTACTTAAAAATTTGAAAACTTTAAGTACAGACAATGCTTTTTAACGAAATATATAATAAAATAATACTACTAACTAACATAATAAAACATATATGTTAACACCGGTTTACTGTCCGGTGACTAAACCGGCATTTAAATGGCCGAACGAAAGCAGGTTCTAATAGTCCTTAACCTAGGGTGCAACTGGCAAGAAAGAAAGAAAAACCCTAACTATACCTTCCCTAAAGAAAAGAAGTAGTCGGCATTATTTAATACAGTAGAACTTACGGTTTTACTCGGAACAGCACTTAACACAGCAAATACAAATATGGCTCTATGGGCCGACTCACCAATACGGTTGACAATACAATACTGATTAATTATGCATGTAAGCTACCTTTTATATAACCGAATAGTTGCTGTTTAAGACGATTACACTGACCATTTTCTAAAGTAAGTAAGTAATTTAGGGGTGGATTACAGTTAGTAAAGTAGGTTTTTAACATCATCCCCCTAGATTTTAGCACCTGATAAAATTCCAAGATAACGTGAATGCTACCGTAATTCGAGTAAAGACAAAAAGAAAATAAAGTTCCAATTCCAACTCCATATGAGCGGACCTAAACCGAGCAACACCGAACAGATGCCCACATAAGAGTGGAAGAAAGAACTTCAAAAGAAAAATAGATTGGTAGCTATTGGTAGTCAAAATACAGGCAAACTCGAAACGTAGGGTTAGATGTTTCCAATTAAACGCAAAGTTGATAGCAATATTAGACGAACTGTACCAATTTAGAAAAGCAAAACCAAACATAAGTTCGAACGAAACCCAACAGAGAAAAGTAAGTACCCTTAAGCCACTATTAGCGAAAACCACACAATCACACAAAACCACATCACACACAAACCAAACACTTACAATTACTTACATAGAGCTCTATCAGTACAGAAGTTCACTGCTTTACAAGAGTAATATACGACATATTATACCTGTACACAGTCAAAAATCCAGTTTACCTTTACAACAGTCAAAAGAGTAAATACAGCATATGTAGGTGTAAAAATCGTACAAATTTGATTAGCATTTAAAACGTTCATCCGGAAAAAGTTTCGAAAGACCCTCCATAAGATTTGGGGTATTTTCCGACACAAATTTACTTGCGGATTTTTTTGCGTTATATACGTACTTGGCTTTCTTGGTGGGGAATCTACTGCGGAGGGGCACCCCCGGAATTTATTCTGGTCCCCGCTTGCTAAGAATTCTGCAAAAAGTTCACCAACTGACTAGTAGGGTCCATTTCTTGTTGGAGCGGGTGAGGAAATTTAAGCCATTTCGACAATTTGTGCGAATAACTCGACCACTCCACAAAAACATTCGCATTTTGATTCCGGTTATTGGATTTTCCTCTCCGACGGCCTCCTCGACCGCCATAGTTTCCCCGGTTTCCTCCATTCCAATTTCGGCCAGAATTCTTATTGCAATAGTCAAAATCATCGTAATTCCTATTATTATTGTAATTCCCTCTAAAATTACCACGATTTCCAAATCCTCTCCGATTTGGATTTCCTCTGCCTCTGAATCCCTAATTCTGTTGGCGATTTAGAGCGCATTGTGAAGATATATGACCAGGATTTCCGCATTTATAGCAAGTCCTTTTCTTTTCAGACTTTTCTTCCGCTGGTTTTTCCTTCGATTCTGTAGATGCCTGTACCGCATTTACCGCACCAGAAGCCCTTGATCTCCTAGATGGTTTTTCTGAGCCCGCTGGCTCACCCTTCGTTGCTTCTAGGGCCAAATCCCTCTGAGCATTACGTATTTTGACCTTTTTCAGTTCATAGTCCAGTTCCTTGAGCTTAAGATCCATAGGCTCAAGCTTTTCAGTTTCATCCGAAGAAACCGTACACACTTTGGCCTTAGATTTTTCTTGTTTTGACCTTTTCCGGGTTTTTTGCCTTTTCAGATTTTTCGGACTTTTCCGATTTATCCGACTCGGCTGAGTCAGAGTCACATTCTTCTTCGAAACGCGAAAGTTGGACCACAATTTTGCGCAGTTTTACTATTGTATGTCCCCAGCTTTCCAGATCAGAAAGTAGAGAAACTCCAACATTTTAAGACTGCTTTTAAGGCCTTTTCTAAGTTGTTCAAAAATATACACAGCCTTTTTATCATCATTAGCTTTGGGGAATGCTTTACGGACCAAAATTTCCAAATCCGAAACAAAATCCTGAACATTTTTGTTCGATTTCTGAGTACGTACATAAAATTGCCGAGAATGGTCCACGGCTGTTTCCTGAACCGGCTCAAAAAGCGTTTTTAGGAGTTCAACCATCTATTTGTACGTACTTGGCATTCCCAAAGACGAAAGTCTATGGATGACTTTTTCACCCAATTTTGCCAATAAAATCGAATAAAATTTTTCTTCCTCAATGTCAATTGCCTTAGCAATGGTCTCAAAACTAATTATCCATTCCTCGGGAGTAAGAGAGGTTTCCGTCCCGTTATAATAGCTCAAAGCCTTAAAAAGAGTTATCAAATTTTTAAGTACGGCCATTTTGTTCCTTTCCTTCACGTAAACGAGCACGTAATCGTGTTTCCATATTTCTATTTACTTCGTAAATCTGTTAAATCTCATCAGAAACCCCCGGAATTTATTCTGGTCCCCGCTTGCTAAAAATTCTGCAAAAAGTTCACCAACTGACTAGTAGGGTCCATTTCTTGTTGGACCGGGGTGAGGAAAGTTACGCCATTTTGACAATTTGTGCGAATAACCCGACCACTAGGGTCCACAAAAACATTCGCATTTTGATTCCGGTTATTGGATTTTCCTCTCCGACGGCCTCCTCGACCGCCATAGTTTCCTCGGTTTCCTCCATTCCAATTTCGGCCAGAATTGTTATTGCAATAGTCAAAATTATCGTAATTCCGATTATTATTGTAATTCCCTCTAAAATTACCACGATTTCCAAATCCTCTCCAATTTGGATTTCCTCTGCCTCTAAATCCCTAATTCTGTTGGCGATTTAGAGCGCATTGTGGAGATATATGACCAGGATTTCCGCATTTATAGCAAGTCCTTGTCTTTTCAGACTTTTCTTCCGCTGGTTTTTCCTTCGATTCTGTAGATGCCTGTACCGCATTTACCGCACCAGAAGCTGAGCTCCTAGATGGTTTTTCTGAGCCCGCTGGCTCACCCTTCGTTGCTTTTAGGGTCAAATCCCTCTGAGCATTACGTATTTTGACCTTTTTCAGTTCATAGTCCAGTTCCTTGAGCTTAAGATCCATAGGGTCAAGCTTTTCAGTTTCATCCGAAGAAACCGTAAACACTTTGGCTTTAGATTTTTCTTGTTTTGACCTTTCCCTGGTTTTTTGCCTTTTCAGATTTTTCGGACTTTTCCGATTTATCCGACTCGGCTGAGTCAGAGTCACATTCTTCTTCGACACGCGAAAGTTGGACCACAATTTTGCGCAGTTTTGCTGTTGTATGTCCCCAACTTTCCAGATCAGAAAGTAGAGAAACTCCAACATTTTTAAGACTGCTTTTAAGGCCTTTCCTAAGTTGTTCAAAAATATACACAGCCTTTTCATCATCATTAGCTTTGGGGAATGCTTTACGGACCAAAATTTGGTGGTCCACGGCTGTTTCCTGAACCGGCTCAAAAAGCGTTTTTAGGAGTTCAACCGTTTCCTTATACGTACTTGGCATTCCCAAAGAAGAAAGTCTATGGATGCACAGTCTGGAATATCGTAGATTAATAAATGATGCTGTGTTGTGTTTTAAGATAGACATCTAATTGATTTGGAATTTTCTGACTTTTTTGAGTATTGCCCAGATGGTGGGACTAGAGGGCATGGACTTCGACTTAAACCAATTAAAAGACCGCGATTAGTTGTAACGCAGAATTTCTTTAGTTAGCGTGTAGTTAGACTTTGGAACTCATTGCCTGAAGAAGTTGTAAATGCAGCCACTGTAAATATTTTCAGGCAAAGGATCGAAGAACTAGATTTGGGTACTTTTTAATAGGGCGGGGCTTAGATGACCAGTGCTGGTCTTCTCTCGTCCTTCTTGAAATTAATTATAAACATTTGACTATGTAATTATTGAACTATAGCCATTTTTTTGTTTGATGCTAATAAAATTTATGTCCTAATTTGTTTATCCTTTCTTTTTCAAGTAAACGAATTGTCTTGTCTTGTCTTGTCTTGATGACTTTTTTAGCCAATTTTGCCAATAAAATCGAATAAAATTTTTCTTCCTCAATGTCATTTGCCTTAGCAATGGTCTTAAAACTAATTATCCATTCCTCGGGAGTAAGAGAGGTTTCCCTCCCGTTATAATTGCACAAAGGGGTTGGGGACGTTGGGATCCTTCCTTAAAACTACCTAAAATTCACTGCAAAATGGGTTATTGGGCTTCCCCAATAACGTAGTGTTGTTTATTTCGCCGTCCCCCAAAGTCAAAACTTCAGGGTGGGGGGGAGGGGTGGGGGAGAGGGTAAGACAAGCTTCCCGACCGAGTTTCGTAATCGCCCATGATCACCGATTTTATAAGTTGTACCCTACAGTATTATAAAAGATACTCCTACTTTTTCCGATTCTAAAAATATAAACTTTTTAATAAATCGCCAAATTGAGTTCAAAAATCGTTTTTGAAAAATCGCAAAATTTCAAGATTTTTAATTCAGCAAACCGGGCAGTGGTCCCGTCACGGTCGCCAAATGATAACTGCCGGTTTACTGTCCGGTGACTAAACCGGCACTTAAATGGCGGAACGAAAGCAGGTTCTAATAGTCCTTAACCTAGGGTGCAACTGGCAAGAAAGAAAGAAAAAACCCTAACTATACCTTCGCTAAAGAAAAGAAGTAGTCGGCATTATTTAGTACAGTAGAACTTACGGTTTTACTCGGAACAGCACTTAACACAGCAAATACAAATATGGCTCTATGGGCCGACTCACCACTACGGTTGACAATACAATACTGATTAATTATGCATGAAACCAACCTTTTATATAACCGAATGGTTGCTGTTTAAGACGATTACATTGACCATTTGCTAAAGTAAGTAAGTAATTTAGGGGTGGATTACAGCTAGTAAAGTCGGCTTTTAACATAAATAATAAACATTTTTATAAAGTTAATATGCGAAAATGTAATTTATAGATGTAACCAACTGCGTAACAATACACAAGTAATTGTAGTGTCAGTTGCGTTGCACAGCAATGTATTTCGCTGACGATAGCCGCTAGCCCGGACAACAAAAAAGGCAAGCCGACTCGTCTGTACGTCCTGTTCACACCAGGTCACTGTTCGTGGCGTGTATTATTTGGCTTGACAACGTGATAGTAAACAATTGGCTATTACTAGTATTGTGTTAGAAAAAATCCGGGTAGTGCCCGGGCCGGGCGTTTCCTAGTCATCCGGGTCGGGCCGGAAACAGGCCGGGTCCGAAACCGGCCCAAATTGTTAAAATTAGCAAAAACCATTTTCGACCATGTTGTTTTAAGCGGATAGTAAACATGAATCATAGAAAATAAACATAAAAATGAAACAGTATGCGAATAACAATAAATTGGCGAAGAAGCAATGCCTCTTCCTTTAAAATAAAACTTTATTGTACATACTTGTAACCTCTCCTGTTTGTCTGTTGCAGATTTATAAACGTCGTCCGAATAAACGAATAGGTGCAATAAAATAATGCGTCACTCACCAATCTCACATATCATTGAAAACTTTTGAATGAAACCTATTTCGGTAATTCGAGAAAGCTATCGAGCTCTAGTTAATCGAGCTCGGTTAATTGACAATTCATATTTCGCTGTCGGTAATATTCTAATCAAACAAAAAAATTGGATACCTATGGGTACTAATGCAGCTCCGTTTATTGCCAACCTTGTTTTTTTTGTTGTGAATATGAATACGTAATGGCCAAACTTCGTAATGTAGAGTATAGCTTAGTTGAAAAGCTGAGTCACATTTTTAGATATATTAACAATATTACTGCTGTCAATGATGACAGTGTATTTGACAACCATCAGAGAGATATGTACACTAATTCGCTTACCCCTAAAAAAGTTTACTCATAAAACGAAGCACAATGCCGAAAGTTATGCTTAAATTCCGACATACCCATTCCTATTTCACTTTCGTTTTTAAAACCACTGCCGACACGTACTTGAAAACGGTTTACTTAGAACATTGACTAAAAACTCAAAACCCACAACTCAGCCACCAAATCTTAACTGCGTAGCCGGCACAATACTTTTGAAAAGTTAAGCTCCATAACTTACCGCCACCCTTTGGCACACAACTATTGCTTGTTAATCAATATTTGATACAGATTATGCAATACATTAATATTTTTCAGAATTCATTTGAAGTGGAAAGCTTCTAGTTTCAAAGATTCTCGGTAAAAATTTGGTGTTTTTCAAACCATTTATATAAACTTTTTCTTTGGCACGTAAACGGCCCGGGAAAAAATCCGAGCCTGTTTCGGGCCGGGCCTGAAAAAACTCCGGGCCCGTGCCGGGCCGTTCGATTGAATCTTGATCCAGGCTGGGTTCGGGCCCGAAACAGGTCCGGATGACAACACTAGCTAAAACAGCCCGAATTGATTTCCAACGTACCTCTGTTTGTTCTAGCTGAATTGTTGACGAAGTTCCTGGTTTGATTATTGCTTTATCCTGGAAGGTATGGACCACTCGTTTATGAAATAGAAATATCTTAAAGGATGTAACATCAGTATTAAAGTTTTAATGTCGCAATATCATGCATTTATCTTCGCTTCCGGTGAATAAATAAGAAAAAGCCATTTTTATGGATTATCACACAACAGCCTGTTGTTTTATATCGACTGATGTTCTACTGATGTTTTAAACACTACATATGCCGACGTGCCCAATGATAAAATAAGGTTTCGATATCAAAATCCTATTCAAACGATAAAAGCAGCTATAAAAGGTCAAAGTTACTTATCTATATTTTAATATCAAAGTAGCTTCATCTATATTTTGAAGAGATAAACATGCAAACATAATTGCTCGTGAAATCATGCTGAATCTGAAAGTGGCTTACTTTGAAGTATATAGCAAGGTACGAACCAAATGCTGCGTCATAAGTACCAGCATTTAAAATTAGTTCAAGTCTGTTGTCGGTACCTAAAATAGGTGCTTAATAGGTGTTAATAGGTTAAGGGGGGGGGGCTACGAATTTCACTAAAAGTTCGATGTTGGAAAAGCTAGCTAGTCTTTTGCCACATGATAGTATTAGGTTAAGTGTAAAATAGTTTAAAGTGTGAAAGAATTAAATACAGCGTAGCGTCCTGTGGAGCCATCAGAAGTTGGTGTTATCGGTCCAAAGCTCGACATGACACGTACACAAACTTCGCCTCCCCCTGATTGCTATGTGCAAGGCACAGTACCCAAATTTTCAGGAATTAGTTCTGATATAATAGTGCTTTGATATCGCGTAAAATAATCTCTAGACCATTGCCTACTTTTCTGTGCGATACGATCAAAATGCGAAAAATTGGGTGTTGTAGGTCTATACGGGTGGAGGTTAACTAACTTCTAATGAGCTGTGGTTTACCAAATGAACCAAACTTTGCGGCAATTAATACTCCAAGTATCTGTCTTAACTTTGGTATAAATGACGTGATTTCGCTAATCCCTGTGTTCGCAGTGCTGGATTATATTATCGATATTGTCGCTGGTATATGGCGCCATTTCGAAGATGTGAGTCAATTACTCCAAAGTACTGTGGCAGAATCGGCTGAAACTTAGCACATTACAGGCCAGTGAGTGCACCAAGATGTGCCGAAAGTTATGTCACTAAACCTCGCTCCAATGTTTATAAATGCTAGATTGATTTCTCGAAGTATGGATGGCGATCGCTCCAAAAAGCTCTAAGACAGTTGTAAGCACATACTGAACGAAGGAAGCGTCATATCGAAAAACGGGTTTCACATTCGGATTCAGCAGGTCAAATAACCCCTATAACCACCTTTTCGGCAAAATCGGAGACAAAAAATTTTTTGACCCCATTTTTACTGCGCTTAGCTAGTTTTTCAGGCCTAAAAATAAGGGTTATTTCTTAACGAAATGTTGGCTAGCACACTAACCAGAAAGCCAAAGCCCTTAAAACTCACAGACAGTATGCCCCTATTAGAGCCTAATAACTGGTAAAAAGCTGGGGTAGGCTAGGGGCTGCCAATTTTATTAGATCGAAAACGGCGCACGGTCACCTCGCAACTTTTTGGAAAATTTCAAACTTTGAGCTGTTATAACTAAAGAAGGAAGCAACGCTCGAAAGCCGGAATACTTTTAATATTTAGCACTAGTAACAGTTAACATTTATGGCTGAAAGTTACAGAATCGGTCGAACCGTTAATTCACCAGAGCTGAAAACCCCTTTTTGAAAAATCCCATTTTTCGCACCAAAATTTCGACTTTGGCGTCCTGCCAAAAACGGTGTATATCAGATATATTGTTGCCCACCCTAAACTTTTTTACTTTGATATGTTGGCTAACGTTGGGCGGGAAAGTAGCTCTCTCCGACGATGTTGTGCCAACCCGTTCGTAGCCCCCCCCTTAATGGTTAATAGGTGTTTAATAGGCGTTAATAGGTGTTTAATAAGTTAATCATTGTTCCGGCAAGCAATATTAGGTTGCTTTGCCCAACCAGCTTTAATACATTTCATTCAATCTTATCCGATGTTACTGTATCTGGTTTGTGTGTAGCTGAACATCTAATAATGTCATACTTATCTTTGTTACAAATGTACTGTGCACTCAGAGTTGTAAGCGGGCCGCGGGTACCCTACGATAAGAAATTAACCTACCCGCACTACCCGCGCGGGTATTTTGCAATTAGGTTGAGAATTTTTCGGGTACGTTTTCTGCTAAAAATGGTAGATATGAATAACAATATTCAAACAAGCAGTGTTTTCAGTTTCGAATTTTCGGTTTTCAGTTCAATTTCTGTTTTAATTTCAGGCGGCAAATTGAAATAATTTCAGAATCAGCTTCAGTTTTCGTTTCAGGAGTCGATTTTTGTTGGAATTTCAGTTTCAGGTGTCGTGCTACCTATTTTCAGTTTCTGTTTCAGTTTCACTCTGGACATTTCTAATTAATTTTCAGTTGTTGAATTTAGTAGACCCTCAATCCAATTCACCAAATCAATTTAATTAGTTAGCTGCACCTTATAAATTCTACTATTTCAGTTTGCGGTTTTCAGTATTGCAATAAGGTGTTCTATCTGATTCAGGGAACATCTACCTATGCCTCTGCAGCCTGTGAGGAGTTAACGTAGCCATCTAATACGCACCGTTAGTCTCCTTGTTTATGAAAGTAGTATTATCACTACGCTAATTGTTCATCCCTCTTTCTTAAGGGGGGAGGGTCGCTTTTTAGCCGATTTTTCGACCATCTTCAATTTTGCTCATTTTCACATATTTTGTTGTCCCAATGGGTCCTCAAAACAAGACAGGTGCGTTTTGCATAATATTGCTTCAATCGTTCTGTAGAGCCCTTCAAAGGTGACCTTGACATGTGTTAAACATAGGAAAATGAAAAAGTTAGGTTAAAAAGTTTGTGGCAGAAAAATTTTTGTATGCAAGCTATAGGGCTACAACCATGTTCTACATGTTAAGGACATATCAGAGTGTGCAACTAACCCTTCTGGTACAATTCTGTTGAGTGTCGGATTTTTAGCGATTTTTCAAAATCAAAATTTTGTAAAATTTGTGCTTTTTGTATAACGAAAAACAGGACCAGCGAAACATTTTCGCTTCTCCTGCACGATTGGCGAAAGCTACAGAAATTGCTTATAGATAGTTGCACTCTACGCATACACAGAATTCTTATGACAGTAGTTGCAAATTTCTATCGTCTGTAGTGCTCTCAAAAAACTTACCACAAAATGTGCTAATTTAGACAAAATCATCGTTTTGCACAATTTTCACGGTCTTTTAAGAATTACCCACTCGGAAGTCACAAAAATTGGCACATAGACCTCTGAATGCCTGCCGGACGTTATGGTAATAGCAAACGTTTCAGGTATATCTTTTCTGTCGTGTCGGCTAATTTGATCTGTTATATATAGGTCACAAAAGTCAATTTTTGAAATTTCCAAAATATAGACAAATTGGATATCATTCGATAGCTACTGATGAGCTGAACAACTTTTCTAATAGAACTATGTGTCTGAAATGTAGTATCTGAAAGTCACAGCAAGCTAAAGTTTGAGGGCACATAGCTGAAAAAGGCTCAGTTCACAATTGACGAATGTACTGTGAACGACTGGCTGGATATCCCGGAGTAGTTTTAGTATTCAAATATTAGCCAACCCACAGAATTAATTTGCCGTATTAGTTGACCCAAATTTCGTTGCCCTTCTGTCTCAACATGACCTTGGAGGGCAAATTACAGTGATTTTCAAGTTTTCCAACTTTATAGCTGAATATCTCTGCGACCTTTTGATATCGAACTCTAATGTTTTGTCTTGTTTTTGAGAACATATGTACCTATATTGTGTGTGAAAATGAGCGAAATCCGTGACTATCGATTTTGACTCAAAGCGCCCACCCCCCTTAAGCGCTGAAACTGAAATATGTACTGACTGAAAATATTTTCAGTTTCAGGTGTTGAAACATTACTATTTGACAGCAAAAAGCTGCAAAAGTTTTCAAGAACAAAATTTTCCAAAACGTTTACTATTTACTATAAGCAAAGAAAAAGATAAAACCAGGACCGACTGCCAACTCTTCTTCTGAATGACTAAAATTTGTCATGTAATGTACCCACAGGAGATGTTCTGGTAGATTAAAGCTATGTAATTTCACAGAACTTTAGAAATTTAGAATTAGTTTAAAAGACATGTGTTTTCTAAAGAAACAGTGCACTTGACACAACACTTGCTAAGCAAAACATCAACAGCAATGGCATCATTAATATGCAATTATAGATATAATGATTTTGTATTTCCTACATACGCCTATCCTACTTACGCGTAACGTTTTATGTTTCCGACTAGAGATAACAAAACTAAAAATCTTACTTAAAGCTCAATCTTAAATCTTAAAGCTCAAAACGGAAATTCTTACTTACGCCAAAATATTTCCTTGCAAAAGCCACATTCCTACTTACACCTGAAACGAAAGCTTGACAGTACTCAACATATATGTATCTTCATAGTATATATACTTTGTAACATGGCTCAGTGTAACCGAACCATGCTACAACCCATGCGTGCGCACAATTGAATTAGCACACTACACCGTGGCCTTCGTTAGGCGTCGCCTGCTAGTGTGCATACAAATCTCTGAGAGCACTGCTGGCAGTGCTACAACTTACACTTGTACAGTGTTACAGTACAAAAACGCAATGCGCGGAAATAACAAATCGGTACAAAAATCTTCAATCAAAGTTAAGTATAACGTTTCGACAAATACCCTCTCTCGTCAGTTAAATTACATATACTTTCAAACGTCTTCCCCTTTAGAAAATCTAAAAACTCAAAAATTTGCAAAAATTTAAAATTTTATTGCCAATCAAACAGATAAATGGGTTTCAAGTTTTGTTCAAGTTAGCGTTAAGTAAACATAATTTTTCGGGTGTGCTAGAATATTTTAATTTTTTATTTTTGCTTGTTAATTTTCTAGCAAATAAAGCTGAGTCGTAAATTTGGTATTTCGATCATGTAAGGTAAAGTCCATTCTAAAAAATTGAAACAACGTCAGGCACAAAGGCAGAAAAATGGATTACTGTAGATTTTAGGTGAGGACGACCCCCGGAGACTACTCTACATCCCTGCTTCAGGGACAAGGGGTGCAGGTGCTCATCCCCGGACACACAGCTGTAGAGCCAGAAGTTTAACCTCAAATGACGGCTGCATCCGTGCAAGTGGGCGCCAGCCTTTCAAGGATTTACGCCGAACACGGACTCCTCTCCTATTACCTTCTTACAATATTGGTACCCAGGTGCGTGGTAAGGGGGGGGGCAGCGTGGTATGCCTCTCCCCGAAATTTAGGTGCACTCCAGGAAATATCTGCCATCAGGAACTATTAATGACGCAGACACCAGCTGTAGACTGCGTTTCAGCCTAGATGAAAATTTGAGAGCCCGATTTTTTCCGGAAAATAGCAAAAAAGTTTTGGCTACCGTGTTACGTTATAGAAGTTATCATTTGTTCATTCATTAAATTCCCTTCAAATAAATTTTAAATTTTGAATATTTTGAATTTTAAATAAAATTTAAATTTTAAAATTTAATTTATTTTCTGGCTACGCTAGCGGTAGTACGTGTTCATACCTAATTAAAGAGGTGGGTTAATAGCTGGGTTTGCTAGATAGAACCGACATGTACTTAGTCCCTTGCTCAAGGAGATTTGTGAAAAGCCTTGCTTCAGCGGGGATTCCAACCTCGGACTATTATACTAAAAGACAACACTCCTCATCTCACTCGCCGTCGCGGCACTAAGCGGCACTAGATTTGATTTTAGATTTGGACTAGTAGATTTTAGGCGTAAGTAGGAATCATTGTTTTGAGTATACATTCTTTAGGCGTAAGCAAGTGTTTTAAAAGTGAGTTTTGACAGAAAGAATTAGGCGTAAGTAGGAATTGGAATTTTGAACACGATTAAGCGTAAGTCGGAGCAAGCGTGATGATACGTGGAAAACGTACTGTAAGCAAATTGATCAGTAGTCTGATTATAGGGATTGAAACCGTAGCAAACTCCGTATATAGGCGAAAAAAACCGCTGAAAACTGTCAACCCGGTATGGGAACATTTTTCCAACTGGCCTCTAAAACCAAATACAATATTGAACTTCTGAAAAACAACGATCACGTTTTCGTAAATCAAAGGCAACTAAACTCCTCCCACAAGCAGAAAATAGTAGATCCAGACAGCGCACTAGACGGATCCGAAAAATGGACAGACCCCTCAGCTAAAAAAGAAGATGAACTCGCAATGGCCAAACGTTACTGTAGTTTTGTGCAAGCTTTAGCAATTTTCCAGCCTCATCGTACAGGCTGCTTGGTTGTACGTACAAGCAGCCTAAAACAGTGGGTGCATGCAAAATTATTAAACTTCAAGTCTACATGCCAAACAGTAATGCACATTTTAAAGTTTAAGTTAAGTGCACGTAATTGTCCTCTCCTGGAATTCCTCATTTATCTATATATTTTACCTGCCAATAAGGGCAATTCATTTTTGACGTTCATTGTGCCTTTATATACGTGTACGCACACGCATGTGATACATCCGTAACATCTAAGTAAGGGTCTCCTGCTGTGACAGTTTTGGTTGTACGTACAATCTGTTTTAGACTGTTTGTACGACACCAGGCTGCCTCGAACGATTAGGCAGATAGTGCGTGATGCTAAGTGAAGCTAAACTCGAGAGCGTGTTAGGCTAACCGAGAGCGTGTTAGGCTAAGAACAGAACGTGTTTTAAAACGTCTAAGCCTAAGCCATTTCTTAGTCATAAACCAATAACTACTTAAGGTAATATTGATCGCCAAAGTTTGCTGATCACATCCACATAACGCCGGAATTTTTTACAAAAAAGTCCACATAAAGACCAAAAAATTCCACATAAGCCTATGTGGATGCCACAGTATGCGGAAAAAGTCTTGAAAAAGTCCACATCTAGCAATAT
>JASAND010023247.1:0-72931 GCA_030248195.1 Trissonchulus latispiculum
CAATTGTAATTGTGACTTTGCTATCACTTCTATTATCAGTAATTTTTCGTCTGACCAATACATCACTATAAAAACTTAAATGTTTTCATTCATTGCAGGAATCAACCATAATCCGGCATCCTATTTTCCCTCGTCTGACTATTGTGATCTCATCACCGATAACCATCAACAGTCAACAATTCCAACCTCTCAACATCCCTGTCTTATCCCCAAAGGTACATCCCTTAAAATGTATAGTAATAGATTTGTCTTTACATTAATTTATCACAACTATGAGCCTGTCTGGATACACATAATTTCGATCTGTCTCTGATACTTTTACAAGTATGCAAGCACCACAGTTGCGTGTTTGTATATCAATTGTTATTGTGACTTTGCTATCACTTCTATTGTCAGTCATTTTTCACCTGAACAATACATCCCTATAAAAAATTAAATGTTTTCATTCATTGCAGGAATCAATCCTTAAACCGGCCTCCTATTTCCCTCGTCTGACTATTGTGATCTCATCAGCGATACCCATCAACAGTCTACAATTCCATCATCTCAACATCCCTGTCGTTTTCCCCAAAGGTACATCCCTTAAATTGTATAGTAATAGATTTGTCTTTACATTAATTTATCACAACTATGAGCCTGTCTGGATACAGATAATTTCGATCTGTTTCTAATACTTTTACAACCATGCAAGCACCACAGTTGCGTCTTTGTATATCAATTGTTATTATGACTTTGCTACCACTTCTATTGTCAGTCATTTTTCATCTGAACAATACATCCCTATAAAAAATTAAATGTTTTCATTCATTACAGGAATCAACCATAACCCGGCATCCTATGTTTCCCTCGTCTCACTATTCTGATCTCATCAGCTAAACCCATCAACAATCAACAATTCCATCTCAACATCCCTGTCTTATCCCCAAAGGTACACCCCCTAAATTATATAGAAATAGATTTGTCTTTACATCAATTTCTTCAAACTACTAATTAGGCTCACAACCAAACGTACGAACATTCTACTGGTTCAACTCCTATTAACTGATGCTTTATTTCTGAATACTATTATCCTATACCAAACAAAGGACATCTTATATCGCAACCATCAGCCTGTCTGGATACAGATAATTTCGATCTGTTTCTGATACTTTTATAAGTATGCAAACACCACAGTCCCGTGATTGTGTATCAATTGTTATTGTGGCTTTGCTATCACTTCTATTATCAATCACTTTTCATCTGACCAATACATCACAATAAAATAATAAATGTTTTCATTAATTGCAGGAATCAGCCATAAACCGGCACCATATTTTCCCTCGTGTAACTCACGCCTGGCAAAGAATCAACATCGTCAGCCATATTAAACGACCTAACGAACTTAACTACATGATATATAACTCTCAACATTGTTATAGAAATGTGCTGTATACTTTACAATTTAATACATTCTTTATATGTTCGTATGTTCAAATGTCTATATGTACATTAAAAATATCTTCCTATATTATCGTAAACATACATTTAGGGTCAAGTACTGGGAACTCTTAGTGCCAAAAAATTGAAGGGGCTAGTCATTATATTTAGTTTTAACTTCTCTTAAACACACTTTTTGGATTAGTTTAACTCCTATAAACTAATATTATATTTCCTAAACGTACGTCCCTAAACCTATTGAGAACATCCATTCACACATTGCACACACTTTCTCTATCCGCGCTAATTCGACAACTTTACCAAGCACCCTCCACTACAGCAACACAGCTACTTTAAACAGTTAAAATATAGTATTATTACTTTTCGCTATGGTTTAACTCCTATAAACCAATACTGTATTTCCTAAACGTACGTCCCTATACCTATTGAGAACACCCATCCTCACATTCCAGTCACTTTCTCTATCCGTGCTATTTTGACGCCTTTAGCAAACACCCTCCACTACAACAACACAGCTACTTTCAAACAGTTAAAATATAGTATTACTACTTTTTGCTATGGTTTCACTCCTACAAACCAATACTGTATTTCCTAAACGTACGTCCCTATACCTATTTAGAACACCCATCCTCACATTCCAGTCACTTTCTCTATCCGTGCTATTTTGACGCCTTTAGCAAACACCCTCCACTACAACAACACAGCTACTTTCAAACAGTTAAAATATAGTATTACTACTTTTTGCTATGGTTTCACTCCTACAAACCAATACTGTATTTCCTAAACGTACGTCCCTATACCTATTGAGAACACCCATCCTCACATTCCTAACACTTTCTATATTCGTGTTATTTTCACGACTTTACGAAACACCGTCCACTACAATAACACAACTACGTTCAAACAGTTAAAATACAATATTACTTTTTGCTATGGTTAAACTCCTATAAACCAATATTGTATTTCCTAAACGTACGTCCCTGTACCTATTGAGAACACCCATCCTCACAATCCAAACACTTTCTCTATTCGTGCTATTTTGACGACTTTACGAAACACCCTCCACTACAGCAACACAACTACGTTCAAATAGTTAAAATATAGTATTGCTTTTTGCTATGATATAACTCCTATAAACCAATACTGTGTTTCCTAAACGTACGACCCTATACCTATTGAGAACACCCGTCCTCACATTCCAAACACTTTCTCTATTCGTGTTATTTTGACGACTTTACGAAACACCCTCCACCACAGCAACACAGCTACGCTCAAACAGTTAAAATATAGTATTACTTTTTGCTATGATATAACTCCAATAAACCAATACTGTATTTCCTAAACGTACGTCCCTATACCTATTGAGAACACCCATCCTCACATTCCAAACAGTTTCTCTATTCGTGTTATTTTGACGACTTTACGAAACACCCACCACTACAGTAACACAACTACGTTCAAACAGTTAAAATATAATATTATTACTGTTTGCTATGGTTTAACTCCTATAAACCAATATTGTAGTTCCTAAACGTACGTCCCTATACCTATTGAGAACACCCATCCAAACAATCCAAACACTTTCTGTATTCGTGCTATTTTGACGACTTTAGCAAACACCCTCCACTACAACAACACAGCTACGTTCAAACAGTTAAAATATAGTATTGCTTTTTGCTATGATATAACTCCTATAAACCAATACTGTATTTCCTAAACGTTGTATTTCCTAAACGTACGTCCCTATACCTATTGACAACACCCATACACACACTCCAGACACTTCCTCTATCCATGCTATTTTGACAACTCTACCTAACACCCTCCACCACAACGAAACTGAGAAAAACCACTCTGACGCGAAATCTCGAATTTTTGAATCGGGATTGCGCGGAGGCTGTTATAACGCTAAAAGAACTTATTTCGGAAAGTTTCATCAAATTTCATCTTGATTAACGCCGCTAAATAACAATATGTGCCCAAAAGGAATCACCACCTTAAATGAACACATACATCATCCTCCAAACAAATCAACCAATATGATTCTAAATAAAAAACCAAAATGGCCCCTACTACTAAGGACCGCACAAAAATAGCGAATATAGATTTGCGTCTGAGTCTTCCAGTGTATTATACAAAAAAATGCTTAGATATAAACAGAATCTGCTGCATTCTTCAGCAGGGTTTCAATCGACGCCTTAAACAACTTGTCACAAGCACACTTTTTGCAACACTTTATCTCATAAAAAATAATAATAAAAAAACATACGTCCCTTCACCCCCTCAAAACAATCATAATAACATTCCAGACTCTTTATCTAGGCATGCTATCGTCACGAGTTCACCAAACACCTTCAACTAAACCTACATAGCTCCTTTCTAACTAATAAACTATACTATTACTTTTGTACCATAATAAATAATAAAAACTGTGGCCCTTAACGGTAAGAGCCGGACAAAAATGTAAGTTCAGAACAAACTCCGAATGACAGGAAACGATACTCCAAAAAATCTAAGCTAAATGATATCAAGTTAAACACAATTAGCTGCATACTTATGCAAGGTTCCATACCAGACTCCTTCAAACGGTAGTATAAAATACTTGTCCATAACCAAATTTACTTGATTAAATAACGCTATATCGTAAACAAACACATCGATTATCAACGCTACCTCCCTGTCTCAATTCAGAACACCCATCCACACATACTATACACTTTCTACATCCACACTACTCTCGTAACTTTAACAAACTACGATTGCCTATTATTTATATCAAATGATTACCTATAGTTTATAGCAAATAAACTAATATTACAATTTTGAAACATTTGTACTTATATCCACCCACAACAAATACTCTGCTGCACCTACAAAGCTACGGCCACACAAATAAGTACTTTCTCCATAATCTAACTTCTACATCTAACCTCAATCTTATTCAACTAGTATTCAAATGACTTAATCATATAACTTAACCTCAACTCGCTTTATTTACTTAAAAATACAACATATTTCAAAATAACAAATCACATAAAATAAAAGAATACATAAAAACATAAAACATTCATTATCTCACAAAAACAAATACAACATAATATATGAATATATGAAAAAACAAAAACAAACAAATACAAAGTATCCATCTTCATCAGTAAATCCATCACCAAAAGAATACCAAAACATCTCAACGAACACAACAAAACTGAACCGCACACTGCCTAAAACAAATTAAAAACACAAAACAACGCAAAGTAAAACAATACATAAATAAATAAACAACATAACATAAATTCATTTGATCAGGCACTGATTTTTGATTTTTTGACCACTTTTGACACCTTCGTCTGAACACGTTTGCCCATAAAAAGGCAGTTTTGCAAATGCACCGCTTCAACAGGGTTTTTCATACCACTCTTTAAAGAACTTGTCGCAAGCGTACTATTTTGACGACTGTGGCCCTTAATCCTAAGAGCCGGACAAAAATATGAATGAGAAAACACACTCCGACGAACCCCGATCCACAGGAAACGCTACTCAAAAACTCTCTGCCAACTGATATCAACTTAAACAGAATATGCTGCATACTTATGCAAGGTTCCATACCAGAGTCCTTCAAACCAAAATTGTATTTCCTAAACGTACGTCCCTATACCTATTGAGAACACACATCACAATCTCGAGTTTTAGGGGGGGGACACCCACCCGCTTTTGAGAATAATGACGACACCTTCATCCTAAAATGGTTGCCCTTAGAAGGGCAGTTGGGATAAGTGATTTTTATATTACACTTTGTTAACACTACTTCATAAAAAAGGTTGCCCTTAAAAAGGCAGTTGGGATAATTACGAATTACCTCATAACCGACTTTTCAACCAAATCGGAGACAAACAGTTTTTGACCATTTTTGACACCTTTGCCTGAACTGAACATGGTTGCCCATAAAAGGGCAGTTGGGATAAGCAATTTTCAACTACATATCGCTAAAAGTTACTTGATATACCATTCTAAGCATGTCCTAGCAAATACACCGGCTCATCATGACTAACTAGTGCAAAAAACACGGATATTAGGTGTTTCTGGGCAGTTTGCTCAATTTTGTGGTCTCCAACAGTGTAACTTTTGGCCATATCACGAGATTCTCAAAAGGTAGAAAAATTTCGATTGCAGATTTGGAATCTGCGTCCCCGAATTACCTTACAACCGCCTTTTCAACCAACTCAGAGACAAAAAAGTTTAGACCGTCTGGCACTGTGACGACAGTCTGCTCACTTTTGCGGTCTCCAACATCAATTTTTTAAAAATTAAATTCCCTGCCCTGATCGACTGGGTGGAGATAGAGTGATGAAATTCTAAGCGTGTCCTAGCAAATACACCGGCTCATCTTGATTAACGAGTTAAAAAAACACAGATGTTACGGGTTTCTGGGCAGTTTGCTCACTTTTGCGGTCTCCAACAGTGTAACGTTCGGCCATCCCCCCTCATGATTTTGAAAAATTAAATTCCCTGCCCTGGTCGACTGGGTGGACATAGAGTGATGAAATTCACACATGCACACCTTCTTTTCACGCTCTTCAAAATGAGATATCAACCACCCCTGTACCCCTTCCCAATCTCGAGATCTAGGGGGGGGGACCCTATATAAATAATGGGGTTTGAGGATGTGTTGACAATATTGTTTTTTTTTTTTTTTTTTGATGGATTTTATTTTGTGTACTTTCCCATTTCCGGAAAACGCCTGCTAATAATAAGAATAATAATAATAATAAGAAGAAGAAGAAGAATAAACAGACAATAGTAATGGTTGCCCTTTTTCCTTTGGAAAGGTGGGCAACACAATAATAATAATAAGAAGAAGAAGAATAAACAGACAATAGTAATGGTTGCCCTTTTTCCTTTGGAAAGGTGGGCAACACAATAACGGACATACCCAAGTTAAAGGGTTGCCTTTTTGTTGAAAAAGCGGCAACCCAATAATATTAAGAATAAACATGTCCAGAACATAGGGTTCCAAAATCCAAACCCTTTGGAAAAGGGCGGGAACCCAATAAACGGACATACCCAGATAAAAGGGTTGCCTTTTTGTGTAAAAAGCGGCAACCCAATAATAATAATAAATAACGGACATACCCAAGTTAAAGGGTTGCCTTTTTGTTGAAAAAGCGGCAACCCAATAACGGACATACCCAAGTTAAAGGGTTGCCTTTTTGTTGAAAAAGCGGCAACCCAATTAGGGGTAGTGATGGATGGGCACCGGATATTTTTTTCATATCCGGACCGGATATCCGCCTATTTTGCGTTAACGGATATCCGGATAGCCGGCTACCGCCTATTATATACGCCTATGCACAATATTTTATTTTTGTAAAAATCAAGAATTATTTTAGGCCAAGTGACGGCTCCATTGGTGTCAGGATGTTTTATAGAGGGAGGTCCGACGACGAGGATAATTTTAACTTAAAGGTTGGGGGTCCACGCTCGGCACCACAAAGGGTCCTGGACTTCTCCTTGGCCTCAACTCAAAGGTATATAGTGCAATATTTGTCAGGAAATATGATGTATACGTATGTATGTACATATAAGTATATACGTATATATGTACTGAAACATTAAGTACATAAAAGTAAAACATGTATATATACATACCCAATAAATCCAGGATAAGACGACAGTACACAATTGTTGAGAGATGCCCAGAATTAACGTGAGATTAGTCAGTCATGCAAAAAAATTTCCTAAACCTGCAAAAAATGCGTTCACTACGTCAGCATACATAGCGTACTTTTGCAGTTTCAGAAAATAACGCTGCATGAAACGGAAAACGCTATGGAATTAAATCCACAACATTTGAATTTACAAGTGAAACCTGAAACAAAAATAAAAGAACCGCAGACAATCTACGATATACACAGTCAAACTGTAAGTAATAGTGAAAAATTATTACATACGTAGTTCAATTGTACAAAAACTCCATAGCTGAAGGGGGGAGATTGGGGGGGGGGGGGGTTCGCGGCCCACCCCCAAAATTTCGGGGGCAGGGGCGCCCCCAAACCAGAGCCCCCCGTTACACCTACATATGCGTCCCCCCCCTGGCGTCGCCACTGGTATAAAAAGTGTGTGCGGCTGAGCAAAAACTGAGGGTATCGGCTCGGCGGAGGGAGGAGGTCTCCAAAAATTGCCAAAAACTCTCTACGTTTTCGATTTTGTTGCCATTTTAGCCCACTGTTTGTTTAAAAATCTGGGGGGAGGGGCAGCATAGGTGTGTTAGGGGGGGGGGTGGGGGCCCCCACCAAAATGACAAATTTTGGCGACCCCCCCCCCCAGATTTTCGGATTTTTGGTACCCCCCAGATTTTTGGCCTAAAGTGGCCAAAAATGGCATAGAATCGAAAATTTAGGGGGGGTCCCCCCACCCTCCGTCGGAACCCCCCCCCTCAGATTTTTTGCCCAGCCAAACCTATGATGGGCAGCATCTAAAAATCTGGGGGAGGCAAAATTTGTCGTTTTGCAACCCTCCATTTACACATCATCATGGTGCTGCTAGTGTGCTGGTCAGACCAAACCAAGAACAGAGCAATGCCAGTTTCCCTGGAACTTTGGATCTCGGGAAATCTTAGAACTGTGGTGGTCGACCCCCGAAATGTGATGGGGGCTACGCCCCCCCCCCCCGAACTCCCCCCCAGAATTTGGACCTCAGAAATTTCCAACAATGGCCAAGAAATGGAACAATTGTTGAGCTTTTACCCTTTTTTCTTCAAAATAAGGCGTGTTTTTAACGATTTAGGCGGTTTTACACCATTTTAAAGCGATCCAAAGCCAAAATTTGAGAAAATTTTTTCAAAAAATTACTATTTTTTAGTCAAATTTAGCTAACTTTTTGAGTCCAAAAATCGCTGGGAGGGTTCGGGCTCGGGGGGGGGGAGTAGCCGAAGGTTGGGGGAGGGTAAGTAAAAAAATCTCAAATTGGCTCAAAATTGGCTCAAAATTTTTGGGGGCGGGGATACCCCCCAGACATGTCCAGGAGGGGAAGTTCTGGGGGGGGTGAAGGGCGGCCTAAGGCCGCCGAAAAACCGCATTTTTCCGGTTTTTTACCGGAAAAATCCGGATTCTGGGGGGGGGGGGGTGAGGGACCCCCCTGGGGGGGTGAGCTCAGATTTGGGGGGGTGAAAACCCCCCCAAGCACACGTATGGTACCCCCCCCCTCCCAAAGGAAACTATGAGCAATGCCGCCTCGCCCTCCCCCCCTTCCCCACCCACTAGATTCAGGGAAGAAATATTTGTGTCACCCCAATGGAAAACATTAAAATTTAAAAATAAATATCTTGTGATCCTGAAAGAAATGAGTGTGACCAAATACATTTTATGTGTGATCAAACGAAAGTATTCTAATGGTGTCAAAAATTCAGAGAAAACTTAATTTGGCGCGGCCAGCATGAACTTAGCTCCAAGGTCCAGTGTTTTGCAAATTTCTCTGGATTGGGCCGTGAACAAACGACAGTTTCTTGTGGAACTAACGTGATCAAACGTGACCAAACGTTTGACAACACTGAATCGTTTGTTCTCGAATTTGGCGCGGCCAAGTTAACGGAGGCAAATTTTCGCTGAAATTTAATGTTTTCAAAAAATTTCCGGTCTCTGTCCAAGATCGAGACTTTTGGGTGAGCGAAAGCATAGGTGTGGCTGGGCAAAAAATCTGGGGGGGGGTTCGCCAAATTTTCCAAAAAACCCCTAAATTTTCGGTTTTTTGCCATTTTTGGCCACTTTTTGGCCAAAAATCGGGGGGAGCCTAGCTAAAGTCTGAAAAATCTGGGGGGGGGTAGCGAAAATTAGTCAATTTGGTGGGGGGGGGGGGGTCCCCCCCCCCCCCCCCCCCCCCCCCCTAACACACCTAAGAGCGAAACCGAGACCGAGGCTGGCCAAGTCTCGGCTTTTGGGCGAGACCGAGACTCCAACCCTGCCCCCCACTCGGCATAGGTGTACCTTGAGAAAACGTTGGGGGAGGGGGTAGCCGAAATTAGGGTGGGTGGGGTCAGCCGTTTTGAGGTGGGGTGGGGTCCGGAAAAATCAAATTTGGGGGGGGGGGGTAAAAAATTTTTTGGTCAAAAATTTAGAAAAAATTCGCAATTTGCTAAAAAAGCGTTAGTTCCAACTAAAAATTAAAAATATTTCTTCATTTTTGCTCGTTTATTCGAAAAAAACTTGGATTTTTTGCAAAAATTTCGAATTTTTCCAAAAAATTTCGAAGTTTTACTAATTTTGAGGCAAAATTTTCAAAATTTTGAGGGTGGGGTCTGGCAAATTTGGGTGGGTGGGATCTGGGATTTGGCCATTTGGGGGTGGGGTCTGCCTCCAAAATTTCGTGGGTGGGGTCGGCAGTCGGCACTTTTCCATTTGGGGGGAGGGGTTCCCCCCCCCCCCCCCCCCCCAGGTACACCTATGCCACTCGGCCCTCGGCCCCACCCCCACTCACCCTAATTCATAGGTGTAACTGGAGGGGTGTCACCCCCCCCAGCCATTTTTCCAACCCCCCCCCAGAAATTTTTGGGGGGCCCCGCCCCGGCCCCATAGGTGTAAATAATTGGGGGGGGGGAGGGTTACCCCCCCCCCCCCCCAGCCATTTTTCCAAACCACCCCCAAAACTTTTGGCAAAAAGCAAAAAATTGGCCAAAAAGCGGGTATATATTTTTGGGGTAACTTTAGCTAAATTTTTCAAAAATGTCCAAATTTTTGGCTTAAGGTGTTCATTATTGCGTGGAAAACACGTTTTCAACAGTTTTATGGACTTTCTGACTCAATATGGACCCTATTCTGGAGTTAGAAACATGTTGGCAATCACGTTTTCGAGTTTAAAGGCCTTGACTAATGTTAAAATTAGTTAATGGTTGGATGTTTTTTGGCATTAGCAATGGCTGAAAATGCGATTTTTGGCATAAAAATTGAAAAAATTTTTTGGGGGAGGTTTGGGGGGGGTCTTGGGGGGGGGGGTTGGGGGAGGTCTAAAAAGGGGGCCCGCCCCGAAAATTTGGGGGGAGGGGGCCTCCCCCAACCCAAATCCCCGTTACACCTATGCCCGTCCCCCCCAACTGGGATTACAAGATTACAAGATTACAAGATTTGTTCAGCTCATCAAGAGCTTTCGAATGATACCCATATTGTGGGGTAGCATGTTTCGCCCATTTAATCCCCCCACTTTTCTACCTCCCTCTCTCCCCACCTCTACCCTTTCCCCCCACTTATTTTTGCATAAAATAAACCCAGTTTCTGCAAAAATTTATTTTTGACGTTTCACAAACAAAAATGACGTTCAGAAAATAAAAATGACGAAAATTTGATACAATCCGATTTTGAAAAAAACGCTGTTTTTATTGTATTTAGCTGGCACGGTACTCCAGCTCTCATCCAGGTCTATAGATGAAATTCTAAATGTGCTCAACCACCGGCAAGTATGATGATCTGTCATCAGAGTTTGATGAAGTAGAAGGTCTTCAACGTAAAAGGTAAGAAAGTTAGTTTTGTTCCAAAATGTGTTCTTTACAACACATTTTTTCAAAACGATTCAAAAACAACACAGCAAAAGGCGAAATTGGAAGTTAAAAGAAAAAAACGGAAAATAAACATTTCTGAAGCCGAAAACGTATATAAAATTTCTTAAACTTTTGAGAACTGTTCCTCCCTCTAGAACCCCCCCCCCCAACTGGTTCAGGTCTGCACTAGTTGACGTACGTTGTACGTAGCTTAATATGTCAAAATGAGCTTGCTACCCTGGAAAGCTGAGGAAGGTAGTGCTTTTGCCAATAAACATCAAATGTGGAGTGGAGCATGAGTGTCCGCGAACATGGTATTCAGCGAAGCTGGTCCATATTAGTGCGCTTTTAGCCTAATCCTCTTTTCATTTATTACCTGTCTATCCCATCAGTGGCGCACTTAGAACATTTTTTCGCGGGCGCGGACCTCAGAAAAAATTGGGGGCCTGCATGCCAGAATAATTACAGGCTACTACAGGGCTGCCCCCATTAAAGCTCAACAACTCGAGTCAAATCTGAAACCGTTTGCCCTAAGAGGAAAGGAACTGGCTGCTGTCGCCTACAAAAAGTCCACCCGCCTGCCGAACGATAATCCGAGATCACAGCTGGTCATAGCGCCTGGCACTGAGCGCAACCTCCAAAGCCAGGCGTCCTTACGTGACCTTGGACGGGCCACAGCCGTAGCTGTTTGGGTGGCAAACCATCCAATTGAAGCACTATATACGTGTGTAACTTCTCCAGCCTGCCGCCACACGCCAAATCTGTCAACCGTGGCATATATATCCGGACAAGGTTGGGAGTCTCGGTCTCGTGGTCTGTTTCTAGGCGAAAAAAGGGGGACGCCCCCCCCCACTAGTGGGGGGGGACCCAAAAGGGGGGGGAATCCCAAGTGGTCTGAAATTGCCGAAAATGCCGTAAACATAGCCTGTTTTCTACACATACTGCTATAACTGTGCTAGAAAGAGCTCAAAAATCGAGTTTGAGTATATATATACGTACCAAAATAGACGATTTTTGACCACAAATTTGCGGCGACGCCGGAGAATTTTTGAAAATTTTGACATCATCCTTAAAATCAAACATAAAATCAATCAATAAAACATCTTTAAAATTTGGCATTTTCTGGGCGCTTTATAGTGAGTGGGGGACGCCCCCCCCCACTAAAAAGTGGTCTCGCTCACCCAAAAGTCTCGGTCTTGGACCGAGACCGGAAATTTTTTGAAACCATCAAATTTTAGTGAAAATTTTAAATCAATGTAACGAAAATTAACTGTCAAGGCGGAAACCGTATCATAGGGGTCGCCGTAGCGACCCCTGTAATATGAGTGAAAATGGTCGAATGACCGTGTAAAGCAAGGCTGCGCAGATTATGTGCGCAAAAAATTGTACATACGTGTCGAGTTTAGTATATTCGCGAAGTTTCATCCCCGTACCACTTTCCGTTAAAAAGTTGCGCCAAAAATCGCTTACGAGAGTGATGTTTTTTCCGGTTCTCCTCTTTGACGTCTGGTAAGGGGTTTTTTGTAGCTTTAATAACTATATACAGATAGAAAAATTTTTGATTATGAAAACCGTATATATATATATATATATATATATTCTTGGAGTACGCAAAAAATAAGCCGATAGGTTAGTTTTTATGCCTCCCAGAGCCGGAAAAAATTTTTGGCGGAGGGCCAAATTCGGCCCAAACGCTAAAATGGCCAAAACTATGCTTCAAAGGCGCCGTAATAAGTCAGATTGGGCTATATATATATGGGGCAATACTGCCCAGGGTATTTTTTACAGGGGGGGGGGCGGTGGGGACCCCGAAATTGACCTTCCCCCCCGAAAATGCCTCCCCTCCCCGAAATCGCCCCCTCCCGGGATTTTTGCTTCCCCCGACCGGATTTTTTGGAGGTCCAAATTTTTGCCAAAAATAGGCCAATTTTCAAAAATTTTCCGGCTTGGCCGGAGATTTTTTGACAATATATATAGTAGGGATCGACCGGAACTCCAAAAAACCGGAACCGGAACCGGAATTGGTTTTAAAAAACCGGAACCGGAACCGGAACCAGCTCTTTAACACTGCAAAAATCGAAAATTTTTTCTGACGTTTTGGACAATTTTTGCATAATTTTTCGCTTTTTTTATAGTTACTAGAACATTGTAATAACGTTTGCTTTATATTTTATATAGTTATTTCAATGCAGGAACATGAAATTTGCAATTTATTAAGAGATTTTTGTCTTATAGCACAGTTAAACTTTACTACATTATAACTTTAAAATTAAAATTTAAAATTTAAAATTAATTATACACGGTATGAATATGCTATATTTATATTATTCGAGCACATTTTCGATGAATAAACGGCATCTATATTTTTACATCCTATATACGAATTTCGATGAATAATTTAATCGAATGCAAGTTGACTTAAAGGACATTTGCTTGCAAATAAAATTTAACTTCTTACTTGGTTAAGCTGAATTTTAAATTAAGCTAAATATAAGTAGATAGAAATTGATTCCTCCAAAATTTTTGCGAGCACCAACAACTGCTCCATCGACAAAATAAGTCATAAACATGTTTAGTTTTTATCTGGCTTTCTAGGCTGATAATTTCTAGTCATAATCAAAAAGTTCATTTAACTTTACTATTTTCAAATTTAGCATTTCTTTAGCATTTTCAAAACGCAAAATAAAAAATAATGCCATTTACATTTTTAGAAAACAAAATATAGCTATTACTGTTTTAGTTTACTTTTATTCTCTCTGTACTTCAGAACAAAATTAAACTTTTTCTGAAAATTACTGTTCTTGTATGTATAAATTCCGTATTGTAAATCTAATCTGGTTATGAACTTAAGTATATAACATCAAGAGTACATAATACATAAGAGTATGACAGCTGGCATACTCTATGTATTATGAGCTCGCTACATCCGATGCGCGCTATCGGCTGACCCCCCCCCCCATAAATCAGACCCCCCTCACCCCGCCCCTATACATGTACGGCGTCCAAACGGGGGGTCGGGCTCGTGCTTGTATATTTTGTACACAGATGTGCAAATCATACAAGCTTAAACCCCATACACAAATTGGGGCCCCGTTAAGTTTAACATGTAATTATACTAACATAGACCCCGACCCCCCGTTTGGACGCCGTACATGTATAGGGGGGGCGGGGTCAAGGGAGGTCTGATTTATGGGGGGGGGGGTCAGCCGATAGCGTGCAGAGGATGTAGCGAGCTCATAATACATAGAGTATGCCATATGCTTGTCATACTCTTATGTATTATGTACTCTTGGTAACATCAGCTATATACAAAATTGGACTTGTTTAGAACATCGGCTTATAATTCCTTAGCTTGTTGTTATATCTCAGTATCATTACTTTGTTATTGGAGTTTTCTGATTAAAATGCAAATGGTTTTTGCATGATTGAAATATTATATATAAATTTTCATCCATTAAACATATAAGCCAAAAGTATTTTTCACAAGTTTCAAAGAAAACCGAAATGCACAATTTCTCCAACTTGAGTTAAACAAAATTTCTTCCGTTTAGCTAGCTTCATCAGGATTTTTAAATTTTAAATGACGTTTCTTCAAAAGATTTTTAAAAACCATTGCTATTTGTTCCATCCGTAATTTTTTAGTAATTCTGTTGATCTGCGCACTGGATTAATTACTAAGCAATGAGCAACAAACTTACGTAGTCCATATTTAAAGTCCAGTCTCGATTTAAACAATTAAAAAGATTAAATTTAAGCTAAAGCTGACATTTGATTATACAACAGCGCACTCTATAATTTTGAAATAGCATAGGTCGACGGTAAGGCTTCAATAATTTCAATTCAGCATTAGGTACTCTTAAATTTAAAAGTTTCGGCGGTCTTGTGCTATCTAATCTGAGTTATTAAGTATTATTTTTGTTTTATAGTATATATATATATTAATATTCATAACAACGATACATTAGACATTATTATTACAAATTCAAAACATTCTAAGTATATAATGCAATAGCGCCGCAGGCGAAAATTTTTGTATAAATAATATAATATAATAATAAGAGAATCGCAGTTTTTTCAAAAAGTTTTAAAGAAGTTTGATAAAATTTTTGAAAATTTTAATAAAAGTTTGCTTTTGATAATAGGCTAAAATTGGTTCCGGTTCCGGTACGTTTTCAAAAACCGGAACCGGAACCGGAACCAAAAAGTACCGGAACCGGAACCGGAATTCCGGTCGATCCCTACAATATAGCTATTTTTTGATTAAATCCTGGCATTTTTGAGAACGTTTTCCGTTTCACCATGCAAAATATTTTTTGGCTTATTTTTGCAAAAAAATCTCCCCCCCCGAAAATTTCTCCCCCTCCCGTGAAGCCCCCCCCGGAAAAAAATCCCTAAAAATACCCTGCTGCCTATATGGGTGAATAGGACACATCATTGTCCTTCAATTGCTACATGATTTTCCTGGCGGGAGCGTAATTTTTGGGTACTGGCCTGCCAAAGTTGGTGGATTTTGGGTCCAACTTTCAAGTTAGTTTTTTCGCTTATTTTGCGACCTGGAAGGCTCAAATCTTGCAGGTTTTTGCGGACGGAGGATCGATTCCCGTTGTCATTTTTGCTGCCCGACTGACCCAAGTTGCTGAGCTGGTTCCACTTTGCCGTCTGGAGGGTCATGTCGGCAACCGCTACTTGGAGGCCCATACACTTGGCCTCTCAAAACTTTGCCTATAGGGGTTTTTGATGCGCCCAGCTCATTCCCGGTGTCCGTTTTGCTGTATAACGCACATATTTTGCTCGGCTGGCTCCACTTGACCGTCTGAGGGGTCAAGTCGGTAAGGAGTCAGTTGGTCCAAAATAAAATTTTTCAAAATTGGTCAAATTTGGTACCAAATGAAAGCTCTAAGTCAGCTGAGCAACTTTTGTCATAGAATTGCATGCTCAAAGTGGATGTAGAGTGCTGCGGGAGGGTGTGGTTGGGACTTAGGCGATTTTCGGTCAAAAATGAAATTTTTCAAAAGTGGTCAAATTTGGTAACAAATGAAAGCCCTAAGTGAGCTGAGCAACTCTTGTCATAGGATTGCATGAGTTGCACGTCTTTACATAGCCAGGTCCACACATCGGAGAATCCGGGATGGAAATGATGTGGGGGATTGGACCCACCGCTCGGTAGCATAATTTGAGGACTCCAGATGCTTCAGTGTTAACCCAACACAGTCGTGTTCCCGGGAGTTTGGAACCCATTTGCGCCGTTGACCAGACGGATGCCAGGGAGCACCTGTGGGGATCTCCATTTGACGGGGTCCGTGTCTATCGGATTTCCCACGGAGGTGGTTCCAAGCCCCCCTCGAATTTTCATCATTCATTTTGCAAAATTTGTTGAATTTTTTCCTTTTTGCCCCGACTTTGTAAATTTTCGATTTTTGCTATTATTCTCTCACTATGTAGTCAATACACCGATTTGATTGTTACGTATGACTGGAAAAGGGGCCCAAAAATGAAAATTTTTGCTTTTACAACCCTTGCTCTATGTCTAGGGTTAAGCCAGTATAAGCCAAAATCGATTTTGGGGGGCTAAAAAAGGCCGTTTTCGATTAAATCAGCTTTTTCAAAATTAATGCCAAATCTTGAGGACAATTTTGATTTATTTATACTCGATCGATACACAGTCTCATTGCACATTTTATCTATGCCTATTAGCTGCACTTCGTTGCTTCGTAAGATGTGATAATGCTTATGTTACCAGATGCTAGCAGAATATGATCATAATTACTTGTTTCTTCTCGAACGATGAAAGTTCGTGCGAATAGGGCGGAAGGAGGAAATTCGGTGTATAAAGCTGGTTTTTGTCATTTTATCGCTGTGAAACATCATTTTTCCGCTTCAGCAGAATCTCAAGTGTAAACATGCACCGTGTACTTTACATCTTAGTAATTCCCTATTCTACCAAGTCTTTTGCCCGTCGACGGCATTTTCCCTCCTAATGACCTTTTTAAAACCTAGTTCTATGTATGTCCGCTGAAAACCTAATGTCACCCACGACCCGACCCACATCGGATTTATGCTGCATTTCTATTTTTTGTTTATATATATATATATATATATATATATATATATGTATATATATATATATATATATATAATATATGTATAACGTATATATATATTCGTTTTTCAGAAAATCTGAAGACCTTTGTGAAGCGGACAGAATTAATAAACCATTGCTGCCCGATAAATGTCAACGAGTGTCAGATGCTGATAGGTATATATGTCGTGCCTAACTCCCGAAATTTCCGATTCTTAGAAATGGTTAAGCAATTTTGCTCATTTGTAGAAATCATCAAAAATTTTGCTTAGTTCTAGAAGTAGGTTTAAAACTTTAATTTGCCGAATTCTAGAAATGGGCAAGCAAATTTTGAACAAATTTTCCGTTTAGACTTCTTTAATAAATTTACATAGACGCTTTTGAATTTTGCATTGAACTGAAAATTCCTTTAACAAAACAGTAAAATAGCCTAATTCAGCTAAAGAAGTCCAGTTGACCTGACCATAGATGAGCAACAAAATCACGAAAAGCTTGAAATTATCCGGAGATTTGAAACAATAATAAAAAAGTTTATTTTTTCTGAAATGTTATGAAACTTTTATAAACCTCTGGTTAAATTCACACTTATTTATTAGTTAACTTCTTAAGTTCCTACCGCTCTTTTGTTTAAAATTTTTTCATTCTCTATCTTGCAGGTATTGGGGAAATTTGGAAATGGTTTTCGACTTGATGCTTGTTTCGAACAGCTTGATGTGTCTCAACTTAACAACAGCTTGACAGAATTATATTTCAATTTGTTGACACTCTCAGTTCCACAGCTTTCCTGAGAACAAACTAGAATTCTACAGAATTCCTGAATATTTCAGGAAAGCTTAAGAATACTTAATTCAAGTTTCAACATAATTACAATAATAATTACAGTTTTAATACCGTGCCATAGGTTTTTTGAACCAAGGGGTTGTATATAATATATATATATATATATATATATATATATATATATATATATATATATATATATATATATATATATATATATATATATATATATATATATATATAAGGGATCGACCGGAACTCCAAAAATCCGGAACCGGAACTGGCTTTAAAGAACCGGAACCGGAACCAGCTCTTTGACACTACAAAAATCGAAATTTTTTTCTGACGTTTTGGACAATTTTTGCTCAATTTTTCGCTTTTTTGTAGTTACTAGAACATGGTAATAACGTTTGAATTATATTTTATAGTTATTTCAATGCACGAACATGAAATTTGCAATTTATTAAGAAATTTTTGTGTTCCAGCATAGTTAAACTTTATAGCTTTAAAATTAAAATTTAAAATTAATTATACACTGTATGAATATGCTATATTTAGATTATTCGAGCACTAAAGCAATAAATGGCATCTATATTATATATTACATTATATTATTATACATTATAAAGAAATTACTGTCGTAAAATTTTCTTATAATCCAATTGAAGACTGTACTTATTCTCACAAAGAATTGGTACACCTGAAACGTAATTACGTAATAACCAGAGTAGATAAAGCTTCTCAAAATTATGCTTTTATATGTAAAGTACTGTATAAAAAATTACTTAGACGTGAGCTCGGATTAGAACTTAACTGTCCTAATCCGACTTATATGATACATCATGAAAATAAGGATCATTTAATAGACCGTTTATTTTTAGAAAATAAAAATTTGGGGTATAAAATAAAATCTTGCGATAAAAGTTTACCTTTTATACAACTTCTGCCAAAATTCCACAAAAATCCAGTAAAATTTCGAACTATAATTTCTAGTCGTAATGCCATTACTAATGATGTGTCTAAAGATATTAGTAAAGCATTAAAGTTATTTCTTAAAAGAATGAAAGCTTATTGTCTTACTATTTCAAAATATAATCATGGCTGCAGTCCTTTCTGGATAATCGATAATAGCAATGAAATTATTCGATCTTTAAAGAAAATTTCTACAGCAAAATCTGCAGCTTCTGTTTACACTTTTGATTTTACCCAATTGTATACTAACTTAAAACACGAAAATATTTTTTCAGCTATCGAAAACGTTTCTAAAATATGCTTTGGTACTAATACACGACGCTTGGTCTTTGGGTATAACGGAGCGTATTTTAACGATAACTGTAAATCTAAGAAAAATGTAGACCAATTGGAATTTTGTTACTTAATAAAATGGTTGCTTGAAAATTGTTTTTTCTCTGTAGGAGGGAAGGTATTCCGACAAATAATTGGAATACCTATGGGTACAAGTAGTGGACCAGCGTTAGCAAATTTAGTACTTTTCTGGTATGAGTTCAAATATGTTAAAAGTTTAATTTCAAAACGTGATTTTACTTCTCTAAATAAATTAATGTATGTATTTAGATACATAGATGATATAACAGTAATTAACGATAACAGTTATTTTCTAAATAATTGGATGTATATTTATCCTATCGATCTTGTGCTTAATTTGGTAAACGTTACACCAAATGAAGCAGATATGTTGGATATCAATATCAAAATTAAAAATAAAGTTTTTATTACTACACTTTATGATAAAAGAAAGCAGTTTTCTTTTAAAGCACATTCTTTTCCAAGCGTAGAAAGTAACATATGTACGAAAAGTTGTTATAATGTATTTTTAAATGAGATTATTAGAATATCTCTAATTTGTTCGAATAAAGTCAACTTTATTTTTAACATTAACATGTTAAAACAAAAGTTAATTTATAAAAATTATACAAATAGACTTTTAAAATTATATTTTCTAAAGGCTGTCAAACATCCAAATTTTAATAAGGATATCAACATAGACCCTTTAGCTACTTGGAAAGTACTTTCGTAAAATGTATTTTTAAAAATTGACTTTTACCTTTAAATTATCTCCTGCGGATATTGATGTCACAAAGTTTATATATTCCTGTATGTATTTGTTTAACTATCACTACTTGAGGCGACCGGCGGCGAAACTATTTTTCTATGATTTCTTAATTGGGGAATAAAAGATCTAAAAGCTTAATTCCATACTCCTCCACTGATGAGCCGCGGGTATGAGAATCAAGTCTTGTAGAGGTCGCAAGCACGCACTAACATAGATTGTTTATTTGTTTTCTGTTTTATGTTATTTTTTCGTGTCTTTTACGATGTTTGTATATGTTGGAACATAATTATATATTGTACTTATCTATATTTTAGACGATTGGTTTTTGTTTTGAATTTGATTACAAGTTCGAAACATTTACGCTGAAAAAGAAAAATCATATACTTATGTATTTAATGAAAATTAATTATATATACGAATTAGTAATTAATAATTTAGTCGAATGCACGTTGACTTTTAAAGGAGATTTACTGGCAAATAAAATTTAATTTCTTAATTAGTTAAGCTGAATTTTCAATTAAGCTAAATAAGTAGATAGAAACTGATACCACAAAATTTTTACGAGCACCAAAAACTGCTCTTACAGCTTTCGGCAAATAAGTCAGAAACATGTTTAGTTTTTATCTGGCCTGTCTGATAGTTTCTAGTCATAATCAAAAAGTTCATTAACTTTACTAGAGCTCCAGAAAAAGTTGCAGCATTAAAAAAGTAATGATGCCGTTTACATTTTTAGAAAACAAAAGATATCTACTACCATTTTATTTTACTTTTCTTTCTACCATTTTATTCTTTCTGTATTTCAGACAAAATTGAAATAATTTTTCTGAAAATTACTGTTCTTGTACAAATTCCGTGTTGTAAAATTTAATCTGGTTATGAACTTAGGTAACATCTCAACATCAGCTACAAAATTGGACTTGTTTAGAACATCGACTTTTAATTCCTTAGCTTGTAATTATATCTCAGTATAATTACTTTGTTATTGGAGTTTTCTGATTAAAATACAAATGTTTTCTGCCTGGTTGCAATATATAAATTTTCGCCCATTAAACGTATAAGCCAAAAGTATTTTTCACAAGTTTCAAAGAAAGTCGTTTTGCACAATTTCTCTAAGTTTAATTAAATTAAACGAAATTTCTTGTTTTTGGCTAGCTTCATCAGGGTTTTTTAATTTTAAATGACGTTCATTCGAAATATTCTTAAAAACCCTTGCTATTTGTTCCATCCATAATTTTTTAGTAATTCTGTTGATCTCCGCACTGGATTAATTACTAAACAAACAGCAATAAACTTAGTTCATATTTAAAGTCCAGTCTCGATTTAAACAATTGATTTAAGCTAAAACTGACATATTTTGATTATATAACAATGCGCTCTATAATTTTGAAATAGCATAGGTCGACGCCAGGCTTCAATAATTTCAATTTAGCATTTATAGCATTAGGTATCTTCTACCACCACTTAAATTTAAAAGTTCGGCGGCCTTGTGCTATCTAATCTGATTGTAAGTATATATTAGTTTTGTTTATAATAATATAACAACAATACATTAGACATTATTATTACAAATTCTAAACATTCTAAATTTTTTAATTATCGAAATATTATTAAATATCGAAACGTTTTAAATATTTTAATTATCGAAATATTAGGGAATTGTCCAATTTCTTACCCTACCCATTGTTAACAGTTTTAAAAATGAGAAATGTTTCATATTTTGGAACGAGAATAGTTTTGTCTTGTCTTCAGAATCTATCGAGTTCCTCCTTTCTGAGTATATACTTATCAAAAATATATATAATTTAAGGAAACGGTGGTGAAATTTATTAATTCCATTCTGTTAGAATTTCATGTTTCATGTTTTAAATATTTTAATTATCGAAATATTAGGGAATTGTCCAATTTCTTACCCTAACTCATTGTTAACAGTTTTAAAAATGAGAAATTTTTCATATTTTGAATGTCATATATGTTTGTTCACCACACTAATGACACTTTATGAGGCGACTGGCGGCGAAACTATCTTTCTGTTATTTTGTACAGGAATTTTTCTAAACCATCCTAAACAACTTAGTTCTACTCTTCTCCACTGATGAGCCGCAAGTGTTTGAACCAAGTCTGGCAGAGGTCGCATGCACTACTAATATAGGAACTTAATGTGTTTTTACGTGTACATATGATAACTGGAAAATGTTGGAATTAGCACGAGAGTGTATTTTATTTATTTCTTTAATATTGGACGGGCTTCTGTTTTTGTTCACTTCAACCCAGAAATTAATTCCGAAAAAGGAAAAATAGTGGTACGTAAACTAACTTGTTTCTATAATTCTAAGTAAAGCAATAGCGCCGCAGGCGAAAATTTTTGAATAAATCATATTCTGTTTATATATATAAGAGAATCGCAGTTTTTCAAAAATTTTTAAAGAAGTTTGATAAAATTTTTGAAAATTTCAATATAATTTTACTTTTGATCATAGGCTAAAATTGGTTCCGGTTCCGGTACGTTTTCAAAAACCGGAACCGGAACCAAAAAGTACCGGAACCGGAATTCCGGTCGATCCCTATATATATATATTTATTTATATATATATATATATATATATATATATATATATATATATATATATATATATAGTTTTCTGACAGGGGGGGGGGGGGGCGGCAACAATGTTGAAATTTTTTAAAATTTATTTCTACACATGTTTTTTGCTTTGAGAACAAACATGTACGTAGTATATAGCTGGTTTCATTTGCTGAGGTAGTTCAATAGAATTAATCATTCTCAGAAATGCGAAAGCAGGGGATCTGGGGGGCGCAGTCCCCCAGAAGTTGAGATTGTTTGCATTCTAGACCTGAAAACAATTTTTTCTGACCACTTTCTGTTGTTTCAAAGGATCAAAATTGTCTTCTGGCTGGCGCCCTGGTTTTACCGGATATATACCGTATATACGCACTATATAACTCAAACTAATAAAACTCTAAACTAAGCAAAGCAGCGTAGCTAAGATAAGAAAAAGTGGGAAGACGCGGGGGTCTGGGGGCGGCAGCCCCCAGCTAAAAGCTAGAGCTCTTTTTAAAAAGCTTCACCTATTTGAAAATTTTTTCGAGCCATGTTGTGGTTAGCAGTACCAAAATTTGACTGAGCTTTCGTGTGTGCATTTTATATTGTATTGAAAGCGTGCATATCAGAGGTTTTTAATGAGTTTTTTGAAAATCGGGCCTGCGTAAATTTTGCGTATTTTTATTATAGAATGCGTATTTTTAATTTCGACTACGTAAAATTACAAAAATTGCTTCTCAACATTATAAACGCTTTTAGCTTCGACTTACTGCATTTTTAAGAGTTTTTAAACAACGTTAAGGGCCTTAGCTTCATTTTACGTTGCATGCTCGTCGAACTGCGATGTGAAAGTGAATGTATGAATAGCTGGCGAAAAATAGATACGCAAGGTGTCCGGGGGCACAGCCCCCTATAAGTCGAAGAAAATTTTAAATTTCGGAGTAAATTTGTTTTCAAAACTTTGAATTCTTTGCCTTGAGCAGTTTAAGGTGGTGATTCCTTTTGGGCACAAATTGTTGGTTGGCGGCGCAAATCAGGATGAAATTTGGCAAAACTTTCCGAAATACATTCTTTTAGCGTTCTAACACCCTCCGCGCAATCCCGATTCAAAAATTCGAGATTTCCGATCAGGGCGGTTTATCCCAATTTCTGAAAGTATGGCGGCAGTTACACAGTTATGACTACATTCATTTGAAAGATCTCGTTGAGCTTCACATCTTTGCTTTTTAAAGCAACTTTCTATCTTTTCTCTAGCGTGCGAAATAGCCAATTTTCTTGTTTTGGCGTCGAAAACTTGTCATTTCTGCAGAAATCAAATAATCCATCATTTCTTGAACAACACAAGCCGGAAAATCAAACCAAGGGCGTCGATCTGAAGGTCTCACAGGGGCAAATTATCCGATGGATGATCGTCTTCCAACAGCTATCCCGTAGGCTGCTATCATGAAAAATGTAGTTTTTGCAAAAACACGACCAATTTTTTTTCAAAGATTGTGGAGCATTCACCATGCAAGTTGGAGGGCTGTTACTTACAAAATGAGTTCTGCACAAATATACCCAGGGACGTTTTTTTAGTTGCCTCGATTACTGCTTTCTAGCTAAAGTAATCGCTTGACAAATTTGGAAAAAGTAGGCAAAATACAGGTTACGCACACATTTCAGCTTATTTCTCTATAACGAAGAGCGATTTCACAATAAATAAAAAATCGTCCCCAGCTATTTGATGGAGGTATCGAATGATATAACCGATGTCTCGCGAAAAAATTTACTTGAGTCTACAAAAAATCTGGAAAATTATACTTCTTCTAAAATGTGTCAAAAATACTTTAATAAAGCAACATTAGTTTAATGGTATGCATTAAAAAGAGAAAATGTCAAGCTACATTTTGATATAAAAATGGCTTCTTAACTCCAAGTAATGAACGAGTAATAATGGTGCAAACTTTTGTGACCAAAGGGAATCACCACCTTAACAGGTTGGTTGGTTGGTTAGACGTAATGTTCCCTTGACCAGATAATATTTTAGTTTACTGTATATTATGTCAAATCTAAATATATAGAAACAATCAGCAACGCATACTATGCATAGCACGCACAGAAAGTTATATAGCAAGTGCTTGCTATGTATATACTTCAATAATAATTGAAGACCAGCCACCCCACCCCGCCCCATATACTATCCTCAAAACAACCAAAGCGAAAATTTTTGTTTTTTCAGCTTTTTCTCCTTTCTGCTTCTTAATTTTTCTGACCTTCGAAACCTGATAGGGGGGGCGGCCGCCCCCCCCCCCTTGGGTGCGCCCCTGATATATATATATCAATAAACGAACAAGGATTTGTAAATTTTGGGCCGCATTATAGTCCCCAATTAGAGATTAAAAAATGTAGTTTTTATTTTAAATTTTGACATAGCTCAATTGGAAATTTTTCCAATGCACTTTCGCAATATTTGAAACCAATTGCTTAAATTTCGCGAAAGTTGTGTACAGCATGCGTCGGAATGAGTTTGGGCACAAATTGAAAATAATCTTTGCCGATTTCTATAAATCGGCTATACAGATTTGCTCATTTCTAGAAATGAGCAAAAATATTGCTGATTTCTAGAACGTGGCGAGGCTGTTGCCGATTTCTAGATATGAGCAAAATTGATGGCAATGGCAATAGAAATGGCAATTTTCGGAATTAGGCACGGGATGTAGAGGCTTTGAAAGAATTAAAATGACTATTACAGGGAACGCGATAGCGCTCCCACATGGGTGTAAAAGGCTCAGCGCGGCCCTTAGAGACCAGTTCCAGCACTGTGCTAGCTAAATACTCAACGAAACTAGACAAATTTGGTATCGTTGGAATCAGCACGACGAGTACTGCAAGTAACAAACAAGTTTTGGTCAAAATTTTAGACTTTGAAAGTTTTCGCTTCCGGACACGTTTGGTTCTTTTGCTTTTTTTCCGTTTGTCATTTTTCTTGGGGAAGCACGTTTGTTCTAACTCACAAACTAAACCATCTGAGCATTTCCACCGGTGTAGTATGGTTTTTTGAGAGTAGTATACGTATGTGTTAATGCACCTTTTGGCCAACTTTGTGTCACGGCTATAGGCTCAAGGAACAAGCTAAAGGGACGCGGCTTGTTGCGTAAGAAAGAATGGGTAGCGTGTCATAACGAGGGCGATTTTCAATATTGTATTGTATTGTTTAGAGAGAGTGGTCGGTCATTTCGTCAACACTTGCTTTCATTAGATGCGGTATGTGTTAATTTGTTAATCTTAATTTATTTTATTCGTTAATAATAATTTGTTAAGGAATTTTTGGAGCAATTAAAGTCATATATACTTCTGGGGCAAAACTTTTAGTTCCATACAGGGGCGCACCCAAGGGGGGGGCGGGGGGGGGCGGCCGCCCCCCCCCCCCCTGTCAGGTTTCGGAGGTCAGAAAAATTAAGATGCAGAAAGGAGGAAAAGCAGGCAAAACAAAAATTTTCGCGCCTTCGGCGCGAATTATCCATTCTTTGTGTGTTTTAGGGTAACATTTGGGGTTGGGGTAGGGTGGTTGACTTTCAATTATGCAGACGTTTCTTTTTGCTTACTCTTAAGTTATAATAAATAGACACCAGCAGCCAGAGGCGTATCCAGGAATTTGAAAAGGAGGGGGTTTTAACTAAAATTTACTGAAAAGGAGGGGGTTTTGACAAAAATTTGCACGTTTTGTAATGGAGTATTGATAAAAGTTAAATCAAAAGGAGGGGGTTTCAACCCCAAAAACCCTCCCCCTGGATACGCCCATGCCAGCAGCCAATGTTTTCAAATAATGGTTTTTCTGCATTTTACTATGCATATTATTAGCGATGGACAATGGATATTCGGATACCCGAATAATTTTTATGTCTGGATAATGTCCGATTTGACAGAAATTTCTGGATATCTGGAAATCCGTTTACATTGCAGACAAAGCAACGAAAAATTAGCGAAATGTTCAAAAACTGTAAACTATTAATTTCTTCTAAATTATTTCTGACATTTATGAATGAAAGATTGTGGCTTGACTGCATGATAGAAATTCGCAGCGTACCAAAAATGACAGAAAAATTTAAATTTTATCTGCAAAATCGAAAAATTTTCTTGAACTTAAGTTTCGAATAGGTGGATACAAGATATCAGGCTAAACTAAAATAGGCGGCTATTGGGATATGGAAGAATATCAGGCGCCCACCACTAGTGCATAGACACACTTTCTTTACAAAATGCAACTTAAAAATGCAGACACAAAATTCTCAGTCAAATTTTGCTTCCGCTTTCCACAAAATGGCTCTAAAAATTTCCAAACAGGTGCTACTTTCTAAAAAAAGCTCTTGCTTTTAGCTGGGGGCTACCGCCCCCAGGCCCCCACTTTATGTATCACAGCTACGTTGCGTTGCTTAGCTTGAATTTTATCAGCTTGAGTTTGAGTTATACATATACATTATCTGGTGAAACCATGGCTCCAGCCAGAAGACAACTAAGATAGTTTGAAACAGCAGAACGTGTTCAGAAAAAATTGCTTTCATGTCGAGAATGAAAAAATTTCCCAACTTCTGGGGGCCTGCGCCCCCCAGACCCCCTGCTTTCGTCTTTATAAAAATGTTGAATTCTATTTAACTACGTGCCTCAATCAAAAAACCAACTATATACTACTGTTTGTTCTCAAAGTGAAACTTCTATATAAAACATGACGTGTAAAAATAAATATATAAATTTGAAAAGAAAAATTTCAATTTTGGTGCCGCCCCCCCTGTCAGAAAACTCTGGGTGCGCCACTGGTTCCATATGCATTTGGCACAATTTACCCCATGTGGAAATATGCAGGAGCATTAATCTGAACTTCCAGCTTTTCTTGATTTTGGTGAATATAGAAAGAGTATTTATCAGGTAGAAATGAAGACGGGCCGAATTTCACCATCTCACCTTGACTCGGCTCTTCTAGCCAGGTCAAAAATCTAAATTACCAGAAATTGTGTAGGGGCGCTAATGCGCCCCTACATAATATGGGTGTAAAGGCATCTGCGCGGCCCCCTGGAGACCGTGTTGGCCTGGTGCCAGCTAATTAGAGGTCCGGGAGTGGTAAAAAGGTTACCATCGTAAACAATTCGAGTAGTACTACAAGTACCACCTTACTTTTGGTTCGAATTAGAAACTTCGAATTTTTGCACTAGGCGATAGTTACCGTGCGTTTGTTTTTTCTCGGACAATAACGTTTATTGGAAATGCATTTTACGGCTAAGTGTTGGAACGATGTGGGCATTTTGGCACCATACTACTATGCTGGGCTTATTCTAGGGATTTTTTCTTGGGGGGGCCCTCAAAGGCAAGGAATTTTGGGGGGGGGCGAAAATTTTTCTAAAAATATGCTAAAAATAGCGCTATTTTTCTGGCATGTACCGTAAAAGTTGATTTTTATTGCAAAAATAAGCAGATTTAGTGTTAAAAAGACAAAAAATGAGTAAAAATCTCCGGCGAAGCCGGAAAATTTTTGAAAATTTGGCCTTCTGAGCGATTTTTTCAGGGCAAAATTTGGTACCAAAAGGGGCACCTACTTTTTTTGGGGGGGGGAACGATTTTTGGGGGGGCCCACCCCCCCACTAGAATAAGCCCAGCTATGTATTTTATGTTGGTAGACAGGATCCCCCCCATGCTACCTTTTTTGGTCATTTTGGCACCTGGTCAATTTTGACTCTGTGCCAAGGTCCCAAAGTCGGACTTTCGCTATTTTTAGAAAATTTTGGTCACACTTTTCTAGAACTGGGTAGAAGCTGGAGAGGTCTAGTATCTTTTGTTGAAAATTACCAGTTGGGGTGCATAAAGTAACGAGGGGGATTTTTTATTTTTGCTCCCTAGCTTTCAGGAGATGGGCCCAAACTTTGCATATTTTTGGCCTGTTTTAGCTAAAAGTGTCTGTCCCACTTTTACTAAAAATAGCATAAAAGTCACTAAAAATGGCGTTTTTCGGCTTCGGGGTGGTAACCAAATCAGGGTCGCTGAAAACAACGAGCATACTGCCGGCCGATACCGCCCGAAGTGACCACTGGTCAGAATGGCTCCCGTGGTTCCTCGCCCAGGGTCAAAGTACGGAAAACTCACTATGAACAGCGTTTTTAGGCGTTTTGGTTGTGGGCATTTATATAGTAAGTCGACTACGCTCGTTTCAATGGGCATATTGCCGAAATCGAGGGAAGTGACCAGTGGTCACTACGTTCTATGGGGCTTATTGACCAGTGGGCAAACCCCTTAAAACAGCGTTTTCCGGCGTTTTGATTGGGGGCATATATAGTCAATCGACTACGTTCGTTTCAATGGGCATATTGCCGAAATCGAGGGAAGTGACCAGTGGTCACTACTGCCTATGGGGCCTATTGATTAGTGGTCAAACCCCTTAAAACAGCGTTTTTCGGCGGTTTGGTTGGAGGCATATAGTAAATCTGCTACGCTCGTTTCAATGGGCACATTGCCGAAATCGAGGGAAGTGACCAGTGGTCACTACGTTCTATGGGGCTTATTGACCAGTGGGCAAACCCCTTAAAACAGCGTTTTTCGGCGTTTTGGTTGGGGGCATATATATAATAAATCAACTATGCTCGTTTCAATGGGCATATTGCCGAAATGGAGGAAGTGACCAGTGGTCACCATGGTCTTGGGACCTACTGACCACTGGTGTCAATCCCCTTAGACAGCGTTTTTCGGCGTTTTGGTTGGGGGCACATATAGTAAATCGACTACATACACTCGTTTCAATGTGCATATTGCTGAAATCGGTGGAAGTGACCAGTGGTCACTATGGTCTATGGGGCCTACTGACCACTGCTCAAGCCCCCTAAAACAGCGTTTTTCGTCATTTTGCTTGAGGGTATATCGTAAATCGACTACGCTCGTTTCAATGGGCATATTGCCGAAATGGAGGAACTGGCCAGTGGTGACTACGGTTTATGGGACCTATGGACCAGTGGTCAAACCCTTAATACAGTGTTTTCCGACGTTTTGGCTGGGGGCATGTATTGTAAATCGACTATCGTTTCAATGGACATATTGCCGAAATCGAGGGAAATGACCAGTGGCCACTACGGTCTATGGGCCGACTGCCCACTGGTAACGTTTTTCGGCCCTATGGCGGTATCCATGTAGTAAATCCGTGTCGTTGAACAGGATGGGCACACTGTCGAACTCTTTGGGGACGGCCGAAGCTTGGGACGGAGGTTAGATTTCAACGGGCTTATTTTTACCTACCCCCACTCGGAAATCTCCCCCCCCCCCATTCGAGGATCCCCGCCATAAAAGCCCCCTCCTTAAATTTTGACCTCCCCCATAAGCCTAAAAATTGCCAGATTTCACGATTTTTACCCTAAATTTTCAAAACTTTTCCGGCTTCGGAATTTTAACGAAATTTTCGCTATTTTTGCATAAAAAAACAACTACAACTAGTCATTTTTTAGCGATTTTTGGTAATTTTCTACACAAAAAACGTAAAAATTTCTAAAATTTTTTCACAAATATATGCCGCCCACTTTTGGTGAGCCCCCATCGATGGGGGAGGGCAACTACTTTGAGCCTCCCCATGTCGCCCCCCCCCATAAATTTTGGTCTAAAAATAAGCCAGTTCAGTGGTACTGTATATTTATATAATCAGTTTTGTGCTCTACCTACGGCACTGTTCAAGCTCCCTGTATCCATTACCGCATTGCTGGAAAGGGATCCTTTAAAATGACAGAATGACAAGAAATAAAAATGCTCCTCTGGAGCATGAATAATAAATGAGCATGAGCAGTCTAAATAATTTAAGCAGTTGAATACTCATTGAATATAGCTGTTTGCATGCACTGTTAGACTGGCTAGGAGTATATACGTAAATTATCATTATTTTGTTGTGTTGAACTACGGCAGGCTCTACTACAAGGAGAGAACTAAGGCTATGATGCTAAAGCTATTGGCCCAAGTCAGGAGGAAATAGGTAGAAGATCGTCGGAGAGTCCTAAATTATTCTTGAATATAAATTTTCCGTATAAATGGATACGTAAAATGCAGCTGGTTAGTATAAAGCACTTATCGAAGAAAACGTTTGCTAAAACAAAGGTTCGAATAAAGCCCGAACACATACCGTAGCTGTAGGTTATTTATGAACTATAAACTAAATGTATCGTGGATATGCATAATAATTTACATTTACAAACCGCGAATATGGGTTGTTCGGCGAAGCTGTGCCCATATTAATTTAATTCGCTCACAGCCTAGTCCTCTTCTATTTTTGAACCTAGCCCCATATTAAGCATTTTAAAGACTAGTTCTCTCTTGATTTTGCAACCTCACCATCACCCATATTAGGTACTTTTTGCATGCTCCAGAGGATTTCTTGTTAAATACCAGGAATAAAAGGTTTCTTTCTGTAATCTTATATACTTATTGTCGCTATATATTTGTTTTAGTATTCCCGCCACAAGCGTCTGGTCAATGAGTATTTACTATGTCAGCCTGGAGGAACCAGGATCTTGGAGAGGAACAAGTACGCCGTGCTTGCAGTTCTGTGAGCTTTGTACATGTTTCACCGCTGAAACCAGGGTTTATTATTTCACCATACGCGTCAGGAAAAATAGAATACTGCGTTAGGAATTGCAGTTGCTGCATCAAAAATAAAATCTATTGTGCCTGTTGTATATACATTATTTTATTTGTTGATAAACGTTTTTCACAGTATATATTTCGGCACTATTTCTTCAAATTTTTAAAGGCGAATGTTATGTGCTTCGCACAGATGAACGAAGACTAACGATTCCAAAATTATCATGGGGGTGTGGAGCGGAGCGCTCTTGTCCGGAAAAATGGACTTTATTTATGAAAAAGTCGACGTTATTAAGGTGGTGGTAACGTTTGCCGCAGTCATTTTCAAAACGTCATAACTTGCACAATTTATGGACTTATATAGCAAATGATACATCATTTTAAAGCTTGAAATGAGGAGATTTTGGTGATATAATCAAACTTTAAATACACACTTTCTACAGGGATTTACACGGAGAAACCCATAAGCCATGTTTAAACTAGGATTTCAGAAATCTGTGCAGGTTGATCAAACATTGTCTGTACCATACTGACGTGCTGAGTCTTGCCGAGGGTCATTTTTCTTGGTTTAGCCAGAAGTTACCTATAACCCGAGCAATTTGTTAAAAAGTGAATTTTCGAAATTTTATAATTTTTTGGCACTTCAAATGAGAATTACACAACTTTGTGAATGCTTCAGCAAAATCCAAGAAAAATGACCCTCGGCAAATAGTGCGAAAAATGTTTCTGCGGAGTTGTTTGTCGATTGATTGAGGCATTGAGAAATTCCTGTTTAAAACAAACCGATTGCGGTTTTTGAGAAATCGGTTTTTTGGCCAAAACTTTAGCGAGACTGATGTAATCATGCTCATTTTTGCACAAAGGATGTGCCTTTGGACGGGTTTTAATTTGGGTATACCGCTGTCGAATGTTGTGGTTACGTGTTGCAGCTATTGACAAAAATTTGGAAATTTGGAAATCAGCTGGTTTTTGACCCCAAAAATCTTTAATATTGTTTATCTCTCGGAACAACGTTGAAGATAGAAAAATTTGTCCAGGAGTAAAGTTATGCGGTTTGACGAGCTCTTTCGACTGAATATGGTTTTGGCAAACTTCAAGTAAATTTACAAGACTTATTCATCAAAAATCAAAAATTTTTAAATTTTTACACGAAGACGCCGGGATTGTTTCTAATTGTGTTCAGGAACACCGAAGTAGTGTGCTCTGAAAGTTTAAGTAATTTTAGATTAGATTTGCGAAAGTTATCATTCAAAATACGGGAAACAATACCACCACCTTAAAAGAGTGTAGTTTTTTATCGACCCCTTTCATTAGGTGATTTTGCGCTCACCGATTTTTCCAACTGAAGGAAGGAAAAATTCAAGGAAAATTTCCCAAAATGTCAAGTTTAATTAAACTTAAACTTTTAATAATTTAAGCTTGGCTACGATCTACATAGCTGCGGCATCAGGCTTGCGTCAGGCTATGTTTTATTTGCTTCGCCGCAAAACGTTTTTCGTTTGGACGCAGCCCCTGATTCAAAAATAAAACTGCTTCAAAATTAACAGAATTAAGGAATTTTTTGCTGTTATGTACAGGGTTTTTTCCGGGGAGGAAGATTTTTTGCAAAAATGAGCCAAAAATGGTATTTTTTGGCATATTTTGCATGGTGAAAGACAAAAAGTTCTCAAAAATGCCAGAATTTACGTACGCTAAAATATCCATTTTTCAAAAATCTCAGGCGAAGCCAGAAAATTTTTGAAAATTTGACCATTTTGGCAAAAATGTACACCTCATTAAGGGGGAAGCCCAAAATCCTGGGGGGGGAGGAATTTTCGGGGTGGGGGAATGCATTTTCCGGGGGGAATGTCAATTTCGGAGATAGGGGGGGTGGCGCCCCCCCCCTAAAATACCCTGTATGTATGGAAAAACAGCTATTTTAAAAAGGCTTCACCCCTTAGGCGCAGTGTGTTACTTTTTGAAAGAAACAAACATACATTGTACGATTTTTGGGCAAAAAAATTCATCAATTTCTGTTGGGGCTCAGCCCCCCCTCCCCGCTGCATCTGACCTTCGACCCCCACCTTTTCAAATTCCTGTGTGTAGGCCAGTAAGGGAATAAATCTGTCTACATCCTTAAGGTCTCACATTGTTTTCCAAGAGCTTATTTCTTGGATGAGAGGTGCTGAGTGTCTAGTTCGTTATAGCCGTCTTATATGCAGTGTTTTTTTTGCTCAAAAACGCGTGTAATTACACACTTTTTTCTGGAAAATAGCAAACAATTTTTGGCGACTGTGTAACATTACACAAAAATTTTGGACGAATTTTGCCTAATAGTCGGAACTTTTTCGAATGAGCATTGATGTGTTCACACATATTTACCGTTTCTGGTGGGCTTCGTCCCCCAGACCCCCCTTCTATACATTGTCTTACATTTAATTTTGGTGTTGCCCAAGGATTTGCTTTATCTGGACTTACCAATCCGCGATTAGTTATGTAGTAAAGACATATTTGTTCATTCATTTATTCACTATTTTATATACACTTAGTTCAGATAAATTTCAGAACAGGTTTGTGCTATAGAAGGCATTACGTACGAGAAAAACTTTGATTTACGTTGGACAAATCTGTGCAACGTAAATCCTGTTGCTGCTTTTTTAATTCTCTAGCTATACATGCCTATGAATGCAGGTCATAGCATTGTATATAATTTATTTGTATATGTATATATAGTTTTGTCAAGCTGATGTGGTAAAGCTTCACCAACTTTTGCAGTACATTATTTGAGATTTCAATTTTTACTTATAAAGAACCTACTTCTTAAAAATTAGAAATTATTTGTTACAATAAAAGTCTTCATGTAGTAAGAAAAACGCGAGTAAATTAGGAATTTTAGTGTAGTTACACACTTTTTTCTGAAAAATAGCAAAAATTTTTGGAGAGGTGTGTAACGTTACACACAAGCCGTCGGCGAAAAAAACACTGTTATATAGTCATGTTATTTTTCTTGTTTTCGGGTATCGTTTCTGTTTAAAAAGGAAAAGTTTTAGCCAATTTTATATACAGTAGACCGTTTTTAAGCACTTTTGCGCCTCACTTTTAAATACTATAATACGTATGTACTGTTTTCGCCCGAAAGCTTTGGGAGTTTAGGTTTGCTGTAAGCGTCCTCCTTTTTGCTTATATTCATTTGTCATCATCTGTTTTTTCATTTTCTGTCGGATATTGGATATATTTAGAACAGGGAGGTGAGTTAGCTGGCATGAGTTGAAAGGAGCTTAATCTTTTATGAATGCCTTTTGATGAAAGAATCAGCCGATTTGATCCAGTTTAGAATGCTGTCTCGTGTTCGCGGTTCTTGCAACTGAAAGCTGGTTTCGTCAACATTAAGCTGTATTTCTGTCGGTATGTTGTTGTACGTTATTTTTCCTATTTTCAGGTGTAATGATAGGACTGATCTTGATGTGATTCGTGAGCATGGACGCTTCTTATGGGACGAAGAGACCGAAGGATCTAGTTCTGTGGCCTTATCGTGGTCAGTTTGGCAAAACTTCATAAATCATTTGCTTGTTCTTACTCTTATTTCAGAAACTGGTGATTCTATGCGATTTTCCTCATGCTAGTACCAGCTAGGGTTTAAATGTAAATATTGGTCTGGCTTTTTCCTAGGCAAAAGTTTCTGGGGGGGGGAAGAAAAATTTTCCAAAAAATGTCTACAAATAGCTATTTTTTGCTGCTGAGCTAAAAAATTAACTATTTTTAACTTAAATTTAAGCTTAAAATAGCTAAAAAATGTTTAAAAATTGGTAAAAATCCGGCGAAGCCTGGGGGGGGGCGATTCTGGGCTGGCTAACTTCTAGGCCAAAATTTATGGGGGGGGCTCGGTGAACCCCCCCCCCATCGATGGCGGGCTCACCGAAAATGGGGGGGCATATTTTTTGACAAATTTTTAGGTTTTTTGTGTAAAAAAATTCTAAAAATAAAAAAAGGTAAAGATTTACCCCAGCAGATATCTCCGTCCTGCCACAGGACATGGGGTGCCGGTGCTCATCCCCGGACTCTCAGCCGTAGAGCCAGGAGTATCACCTCAAATGATGACTGCATCCGTGGAAGGGGGGCCGGCCCTTCTACACAGACTCCTGTTACCTTCGCACCGTAGTGGTACCCATTTACCGACCAGTTAAGGATGGATAGCTGGGTTGGCTAGAGTCGGGAAAGCTTTGTGGCCTCCGGGGATCGAACCACCGACCGTAAGATCGGAAGTTCTTACCAGCGCCTTAGACCACTCGGCCATCCCGACCCAAAATAGCTAAAGAATAACTAATTTTTGGTGTTTTTATGCTAAAACAGTTGAAATTTAGGTAAAAATCCGGCGAAACCTGAAAATTTTTGAAAATTTAGGCTAAAAATGGTAAAAATGGCAATTTTTGGGGTTATGGGGGAGGTCGGAATTTATGGGGGGCTCCTCGAATGGGGGGGGGGGGAAGGTTGCCGAATGCCCCCTCCCCCCAGTAGAAGTAAGCCAATCATCGCTTGCCAAACTTGGGAAAAGTAGGCAAAATCCAGGTTGCGCTTACATTTTTGCTAATTTCTTTATAACGAAAAGCGGTTTCATAATAATTAAAAAAGGGTCCCCAGGCAGGGGCGGATCCAGGGGGGGCGCCCCCCCCGTCGCGACTCGAGGGTAGGAAAAATTAAGGAGAGAAAGAGGAAAAAGGGCAAAAAACCAAAAACTTTCGCGCCTTCGGCACTAATTTTCTACTTTTTAACCGCATATTTATTGCATTTGTGAAGAAAAAGCTTGAAATGCATCCGATTTTTCGGAGAAAATTACCATTTTGGCTAAAAATGTCAAGAATTTTAAAAAAACTTGTTCAGTTCTTCCGTATAGGAAGGACTATTGTTACCACCTTAAAAGGAATCACCACCCTAAAAGACTATTGTTACCAGAGATGAAACCGGGTCAATAATTGTTATGACTTACTATCTTTAGGGACTAGTGGATTTTGGTTTAATTTTACATATCATGGGGGAGCTCGGAGAGCCCCAGATAATATGAGCTATAAAGGCACTTTGCGGATTTTGAAAAGTGCTAATTAGGCATAACTAATTAACGGGAAGGAATTAAGAGCTACTATTTACATTTTTGAAATCTCCAGGCCAAGAGCTTTCGAATGATACCAAACTTGCCCGGAAAAAATGAACTTTGAAAAAATCGACTTTCTCTTACGGGTTTGAAAGTGGGGTTTTTTTGTTTTCTCTGTATTCAGCATGATTGTCAATTTTGTGTTAACTCGATTTTTCGAACGGCCCATAGGAAAAATTTTTCTATACTATTTATTGAATATCTAGGCAATGGTACTTAGCAAGTTTATGTTTTTTTCCGAATTTCGATCTGGTTCGATTTTTATAGATGGTCAAAAATGGAAAAAATAGCGTTTTTGGACACCTTCAAGCTGAAAAATTTCTAAGTCCGAAAATTTTAAAATAGTCTAAAAACGGGCAAAAACAGCGTTTTTCGGCCTTGGGGTGGTACCCACATATAGTAAATCGGGGTCGCTGAACACGATGAGCATAGTGCCGACACCGTATCTCGCCTGGTTCATCTGGTTCAACTGGTTCAAAGTTGAACCAGTTCCTGGTTCAAGCTACTGGAGATAGCTAGAAGGCTGAAATTTTGCATACAAAGGTTATTGGGCATGGGGAATTCACTGGTGGTGTTACTTTGGTGATCCGACCCATGGCTGGCCAGATCTGGTTCAACTGGTTCAAAATTGAACCAGTTCCTGGTTCAAGCTACTGGAGATAGCTAGAAGGCTGAAATTTTGCATACAAAGGTTATTGGGTATGGGGAATTCACTGGTGGTGTTACTTTGGTGATCCGACCCATGGCCGGCCAGATCTGGTTCAACTGGTTCAAAATTGAACCAGGTCCTGGTTCAAGCTACTGGAGATAGTTGGGAGGCTGAAATTTTGCATACAAAGGTTATTGGGCATGGGGAATTCACTGGTGGTGTAACTTTGGTGATCCAACCCATGGCTGGCCAGATCTGGTTCAACTGGTTCAAAGTTGAATCAGGTCCTGGTTCAAGCAACTGGAGACAGCTAGAAGGCTGAAATTTTGCATACAAAGCTTATTGGGCATGGGGAATTCACTGGTGGCGTTACTTTCGTGATCCGACCCATTGCGGGCCAGATCTGGTTGCAACTGGTTCAAAGTTGAGCCAGGTCCTGGTTCAAGCTACTGGAGATAGTTGGAAGCCTGAAATTTTGCATACAAGGGTCACTGGGCATGGGAAATTCACTGGTGGTGCTACTTTGGTGCTAGGTTTTTTTGGTCAAAAATAGCGTCGTTTGCAGGAATGAACAATAGTTTTGACGACGCCAAAATAAAAATGACGAAAGAATGACCAAGCTAAAATGTGGAAGTAGCACTCAAATTTAAAAATAGAATGCAAAGTTTCTATTATGTTTTAACAGTGATTTTTCAAAAAATTCTCAGATTGTGGGGGCTGCCGCCCCCAAACCCCCGCTATATATGGCCCTTTTGATTTATGTTGATCTTCGACTATCTTTGAATAGTCAATCAGTATATCAATATACAAAGCCATAGATTACGAGACTTCATGCTACATCCTTCAATTGCATTTTGATGCATGCTTCTCATACCATTTTCGCTGAATATTTTCTTTGAAAAATGAAAACTTTCTCTTCGGATTATCTCGGCTAGAATGGAATGAGAGCTTATATATATACGTACGGACCAGGATGTTTAAGAACGTTTATTATATATTTGTTATAACTACTAGGGATAGATCTGGAGGGCAGCCCCGTCGTCGCGATTTGAAGGTAGGAAAAAGCAAACAGGAAAAACAGAAAAAAGGCATGTCAACAAAATTTCGCTCGCGCGTATACGCATATTTCCAAAGTTTTTGCCAGATGTTTGGATAGAAAAGCTTAAAATGTCGTGCGAATTTAGCAAAAAATTATTATTTTCGCTCAAAAAAAACTAAATTTTTAAAAATTTTCTTGTTTCTGCAAAATGAAAAGAATTAAAGATTTTAAGAATGATTTCATCTAAAAAGGAAAAAATCGCTTCAACGTGTGGGGGGCTCCTCCCCGCAGACCCCCCAAAATGTATCGGGTTGTTCTCGTCATTGTTAATGCTCAAAGACATGATACATGCATTGCCACCAGATATTATTATATGAGTATGTAAGTTAGCATATATTAGCGGGACAATGTGAAATATGAAGCAACACACACCAACAATGTAAAATTCAACCAAAATTAGGAATATAACCTAAAATCAAAACAAAACTGCATTTCTGCAAAAATTAATTTTGACGTTGGACAAATAAAAATGACGTTCAGAAAATAAAAGTGACGAAAATTTGATGAAATCCGATTTTGAAAAAACGCTGCTTTGGTGATCCGACCCATGGCTGGCCATATCTGGTTCAACTGGTTCAAAGTTGAACCAGGTCCTGGTTCAAACTACTGGAGATAGTTGGAAGGCTGAAATCTCTCATACAAAGGTTATTGGGCATGGGGAATTCACTGGTGGTGTTACTTCGCTGATCTAACCCATGGCTGGCCAGATCTTGTTCAACTGGTTCATGGTTCAAGCTACTGGAGATAGCTGAAAGTCTTGAAATTTTGCATGCAAAGCTTATTGGGCATGGGGAATTCACTGGTGGGATTTGTGACTGCTGCTGCCACAGTTGTGGCAGCGTTCCCAAAAACTAGACGGAGGACAAGTAGGAAAAATGCTCCTTGCAGTCGCATGAAAAAGTTAATATGAGCTATGATGGTCAACATTTAAATGTGTCAAGGACAAGATTTAAAATGTTTAATATGAGCCAACATCTAAATAAGTAGAGGACAAGATGTAAACGGCTAATATGAGCCGCTACGTTTCTCTTGGGCTCATATTAACGCGACTAAAATGGCAAACATATATATATATATGAGCCACTTCCTGTAAGATTCGACCAAATCAAGGCCAGTTTGGACGGATTTTTTCGACCATCTTCAATTCGATTGGTTTTCACATATTTTATACTACTAGATAGTAGAAGACTTTTGGCACAAGCGAAATTTCTCTAACTTGTTCCTAGCTCGCACACGAAGCCTTTAAAGTTGGACTCTTTTGGCATGTTCTGCTGAGTGTGATCGGTCCCAACACTTCGATATGTTCAGAGCGGACAACACGCAGAAACCGTCTCATTTTTGCATGATAAGTGGGCTATATATGTGTGCAATATTGTGCTAAGGTATCGCCCTCGCACGCCCTTTCCTTTGCTCACAGTTAGTGATTAAACACAGTTTCAACCACTTCATCGGACTGGTCCAAATCACACTTTTTTGCTATCCCTGCTTACGTACGCACCCGAGGCGGCGATTTGTTTCCTTCACTTTAGAGGTCCATATGTGGGACATAATAGGTGGCAATACCAGCTTTTGAATCGGGGGTAATAACATTGAAATTTTGACTTGAGTATAACTCATTTCAGGCTGATGATAGAATGGTTGCGGCAACTCGGGTATCAATAAAATGCGTTTTCTGCCATGACATGGCTGCTCCGCGGTGTCAATTTATCCACATAACTCTTAACAATATACCACATTTGCTTCACCTACTTCTTGTGGTTTTCAAGCTATGGGATAGTCCCACAACCCGTATGTGTACGAGCTAAATGCATACTTTTATATAATATAGTGCATGTCCAAACTGGTTAAGTATAAATATGGCTGACTATTTGGCAGGATAAAAGCTATTTAATTGTAAGACTAAGGCCTGACGGCTGTCTAAGAGTATTGCAACTGGGCATTGCAATTTACCTGTCCAAACAGACGCAGTAGTGCTCATACAATTGGCTATCTGCAATATATGTGCATTCAACCAACCAAGCCCGATTGTATATAATGAGCTTTGCGAAATTTTGTGAAGGAGCAAATAAATTTGAGTAGTTTTCATTTATTTTCGCTAAATATTGTACGGTTTAGATACAATCATTATTTTCATAGCTATATACAAATATATGATGTATTATATAAAGCTAGATCAAGCTACCTGAACACAGTTGTGATATATTAACTATGTATACAGTTCTAAACCAATCATTATTTTCATAGCTACATACAGATATATGATGTATTATTAAAGTTAGATCAAGCTACCTGCACACAGTTGTGATATAATAACTATGTATACAGAAACTGTCTCTACCTCAATAGGTCTAAACGTTTCAAAATTCAATGAATGGCACAGAGGTAATGCCAGCTCCAGCGGTAGTAAGAGCTCTACGAAATGAGCGAATCGTGACTCAGTACATCAACTATATACCTGCAACAAACAAATAAATATGAGGAATTCAAGTTAAGCCGAAGTAGTCTGCTAAGGATTCTACATTTTTGCACTGCGGAGAATCTCCATATAGGTCTAAACGTTTCAAAATTCAAGTCAGTGTGCTAGGCTGTATACGCATATATATTATTTTTCAAAGCAGCCACTTTCAGACAATGCAGATAGGATTTCTTCTGCTGGTGACTCATTCATTTCATCGTCAAGGTATTCTTGTTCTTCTTCTTCTTCCTGTTCCTGGGCCATCGTGAGTCTTCTCAATGTGGCTGAGACGTCAAAGACGCCCCACATCCCGCAGGAAGGCTAGCACCCTGGGAGGGCCCCGGGACAAGATATCCAACCGTGGTCGTGACCCCAAATGGCGCCTGCGGGCTGTAGTATGGCTGGGGCAGTGGAGGAGCAGATGAGGGAGATCCTCCATGTCCGCCCCGCAATCTGGGCATCCCGCAGATGGCGAGATGCCCATTCGATGCCGCTGTTTGGCCAGAATGGTGGAATGTCCCTTACACCTTAACTGTGAAAGGACAACTCTTTCCCTGCGGCTGAGGTTAGCTTCCAGGGAACTGTGTACAGGTTTTCCGTCTTCGAAGATTTTTTCTGTGTCGTCACTCTTCCACAGCAGCCGGCATTCTTCTCTGATAGATGCCTTGATTTTTGCCTTTGCCGTGGTCAGGTCGATTTCCACGTCTTTCTGATCTAGCTGCATTGCCCGTTTCGCGAGCTCATCCGCCATTTCGTTGCCTGTGACTCCAATATGGCTAGGAATCCACTGAAATGTAACGTGAATTCCACTGGCACTTAGGCGGCACAGTTCTCTCCATAGGGCGGTGGCAGCTGGTGAAGTTTGGGCTTGTGGACCAGCTTTAAGTTTCTGCAGCAGAGAGAGTGAATCGGTACAGATACGGACTTCCTGGTAGTGGAATCCAGTAAGGCGGTTTCTGACTATATGTAGACCCTCTTTGACCGCTAACAGCTCTGACCGAAAGCTGGAGCAAAGGGATCCGGCTGGCACCATGGCAGTTTCCAGCAGTGAGCCGGAGGCATCAGTAACCAATACTCCAGAACCACCTCTTCTCGTATCAGAGACTGCTCCGTCTGTCCAGATTATATAGTCGGCAGGTTGGAGCTGAGCTAGGGTATTTTCAGTTAGCCGGAGTAGAGTGGATTTCGTCACGTCCTTCTTCCTTGGTAGGTCTTCTCCACCCACAAGCTCCGTGTTAACAGTGATTAGCTCTGGAGTCTCCCACGGTGGAATCGAGGATAGACATAGCGGTTCCCGTGGAAGATTGGCCAGTCCAGCCCCAGCAATCAATTTAGAGCCTTCGTTTCTCCATGAATTTTGACTGGGTAATCTCTGCCTTATCGTCTGAAGACTGATGATTTTTCTTGGGTTGTTGTCTGGCAGCCGCACGGATTTTTCATATCCTAATGCCACCAATTCCTTCGCTCTCAGTGCTATTGGTGGCAAGTTGGCTTCAATTCTGGAATATCCTGCTGGTGTGCCGGCCAGGCAGCCAGTGATTTTCCTAGCGGCCTGATTCTGAACTGATTCCAGTTTTTCAGCAGTAGATTTTGAGACGGACGGGTACCAGGCGGCCATAGCGTATTCCATCAATGATCGTATATATGAGATGAAAATGAGCCTAAGGTCTTCTTTGGTTGGTCCCCATTTCCGCCCGGATAGGGCACTCAGGATAGCCAATCTTGGCTGACAGCGTTTCTTCAGATTCAAGCAGTGGGGTGTAAAGCAGAGTTTCCAGTCAAAGGTAACCCCAAGAAATTTGGGGTTGCGGTCATACGGCACCTGATTTCCGTTCAGGAAGAGTCTGGGCTGGTAGGTAGACTGCTTGTTTTGGGTCGTAAAAATACATGCCTGGCACTTATCCACATTGATGTTCAGTCCCCATTTGGTCGTCCATTCTTCAATTCTGTTCAGGGCGCTCTGCAGTTTTTGCTCTGTGATTTGAATATCAGGATCTGATGCCCACAGAGCCAAATCGTCTGCGTATATGCTGCCGTCTACTCCTTCTGGAAGGTGATCTAGGATGTCGTTTATGAATATGATGAACAAAAGTGGAGATAGGACGGAGCCCTGGGGGACTCCTTGGTGGATCGTTTTCCATTTGCTTCGTGCTCCCTTATATCTGACTCTGGCTTTTCGATCAGTCAGAAAGGCTTTGATCCACTTTAGGCAGCACAGAGGAATCTCCATATCCAATAGTTTATTGTACAGGCCTTCTCTGGGGATCGTATCAAAGGCCTTAGAGAAATCAATCAGGACCATGCTGGTTCGTTTGGCCGGCGGTTTCTGTTGGAATCCGTCCGCTATTGACTGTATGATCCGGGCTATTTGATCCTCCGTACTTCGTAGCTGCCTGTAGCCAGCCTGAAGTGGAGACAGCTTTCCCTCTTCCTCCAGAATGTACTGCAGGCGGCGTTTTACCATGGACTCCGCCAGTTTTGCCACACAACTAGTGAGGCTTACTGGTCGGAAAGATTGTATTTCAGTGGCAGGTTTACCTTTTTTGTGGATAGGCACGATTTCTGCTCTTCTCCAGGCCGTTGGGATTTGTCCGGTTCTCCAAGAGGCGTTGATCAGCTTCAGAAGGGAATCTTTCGCCGGTTCTGAGAGATGAACCAGCATCTCATTCGTAATTCCATCAGGACCAGGGCTCTTCTTCATTTTGAGATTCTGCAGAGCCAGCTGCAGTTCGGTCCGTGTGAAGTCCTGGCAAGATAGAGAGAATTCGTTCCGGCAGCCGCAGCTTTGCTGCATTCTTCTTCTGTTTCGATTTCTTTCTCTGCGGCTGTTTCTAGATGACTTCAGGTAGCTGACTTTCGCATAATTTTTCATAAATGCGTTAGCAGCCTTCCGTGGATCCGATAGAATTTTCCCTTCATCCACTATGGTCGCAGTAGGGAAACTGGATTTCTTCCCATCAATAGCATGAACTACTGACCAGACCTTACTAGGTGCCGTTGTGACGTCCAGTGAGGTTGCGAAGCGCTGCCAAGATTCAGCTTTCAGCCGACTGATTAAGTCCAGAGTCTCTCTTTTCGCCTTGATCCACTGTGGTCTTATTGCCGGATCTCTGCGAGCCTCAGCCAGAAGATTCTTACAGTTGGCCACAGCTTCAGCGGCTTCGTCGCACCACCAAGGCACTGGCCTTGCGTGTTTTCCCTTAGGAATCGCTTTGCTGGCTGCCAGTAGGACCGCTTTGTTGAATAGGCGATAGTATTCATGAACTCCGACTTCTTCCAGTTTCGGCATCTTTCTCAGTTCATCGTCCAGTATTCTTCTGTACAGGACCCAGTTCGCTTTTCTGAAGCACCATTTGGCATCCATTCTGTTGGCAGAGGTCGGGATTTCATGACCTGTGCTGTAACTGATCAAGATGGGCAAATGGTCTGACAATGTGTTGTTCATAACCTGCCAGCGAAAGCGCCTTGCTCTAGAACTGTGACAGACTGTGAGATCCGGGGCTGTCCCAGACTCTGGGGCGGTGACAGGAGGCCGTGTGATTGATCCGTCGTTTAAGACAGTCATGTCTGAGCTGAGAGTCCATTCATCGATTTCGTCTCCTTGTTCGTCTCCCTGTCGCCCGGGTTCCCAGGTACTCGAGTGTGAATTGAAGTCGCCACAAATCAGAACATTTTCCCCTGAGGGAAGCAGGTGGGGATTGAACTTCCTTTCTCTCGTTTCGACTGCCTGCCGTTGGATTGGTGGCACGTAGATGTTGACGACCACCAGTTGTTTGCTTCTCAAGCGAATCCTGACAGCTAACGCATCCGTCGCTAGATCGTCCTGGGCTAATAGCTGTCTGTCAAGCCTGGAGTATTCCAGGCCATCTTTGATGAGCGTCAGAACGCCACCGCCTTTGATGGCTCCAGCTGCTCTGGCTTGCCGTCTGTTCGAGAATTCGACAACGTACCCTTTTATTTTCGGCACGGGATCTTCATCTTTCAAATGGGACTCCTGGATAACCGCCACATCCACCGATTCTTCTTCTAAAATTTGTTTCAGCCAAGGGAGTTTTCTTTTCAGACCTCCAGCGTTCCACTGAAGGAGTTTCAAGCAGCCGTTTCTGTGGCTGTTGCTTCCTGGGACTAAATTTGGATTTGGATTTGGAGGGGCCGGGGTAGGAGGATCTGGAGCTGTAGCCGGCGGTGTAGACGGCCCTACAGCTTGAGGAGGCGGTACCGGCATTGGTGAAGCCGGCGCTGATTGCCCCTGCAATAGGCAGATAGGGCATTTCCACGTGTTGATATAGTCCCTGAGTTTCTTAAGTCCAGAGCACTGAAGGTGAGTCCATCCAAGACAAAGACAGCACTGTACACAGTTCCGGACTGCATTTTTGCCGCAAACAGGGCAGGGCCACTTAGGCCCCGGATTTTCCTCAATGTCACCAGCGAGGAGAAGGAGGCGGCCCCAGTAGGCTGGTCTACCAGGGCCGCCACCCAAAAACCCGGGGGGTCGCAAGGCAAGGGGATACATCCACGGGGGTACCAAGGCCGAGACCGGGGGATCCAATGTCCCCGGACTGGAGGTAGAAAGGCCAATAGCGGGAGCCAGGTAAGGGGAAGCCATTCGTTGCCATCCAATGGAGAGACCAAGGGACGGGTTCTGCCAGTCCACCACCGGCAAGGTGCTTCCAGGGACCAGGGTATTCTTGTTCATCTGCTTCTTCCAGGTACGGTTTGTGCTTTTTGGCCCCCTTAGCAGACATGTGTCGGGCCTGTGCAGTAAATCGGCTGAAATAGCTTCCTGCCTGTTGCCATTTAAGATATTCAGAATGTTTGAAACGTAGAGTCCCGTCTTCGTTGGTAGCTGTTCTCATTTCATTCGAAACTGCCTGTGGGTCAGCCCATTTGCCAGTTAATCCAGCTGAAATTTTTGCTTGTAGGTATGATACTTGATTTTCATTAAACGTCTGCAGTCTGCGGCCAGGTGTCTAAACCCATCCTGCTTCAAGGATTTCTAAATGGGCATTGGCAGTTTCTACAACATCGGATAAAGCGTCATCAAGCTGAGGAAGACTGGGTCTTTAGGCTTTAGATAACAGGTCGACATAGGTGTGAATAGCAGTTCTGAAGAGTTTCCTGTTCTTGAGCCAGCATATGCTTGCCAAATTCTTGATTGCTTGGAGATTGGAGATTCCTAACATCAAACAAAACATTGGTTTCCTGGCTGCCCGCCAGAGTTTCCGTCGTCGCTACAGTATCTTCAGTATCTTCAGTTGCCACTCTAGTTCTTGCCGGTTTAAGTCTCGCTTAGAAGTCCAGAATTTCCACCGTGCAACAAAGGCGACATTGTTGCCATGATGGGATTCTTCGGTTACAGCAAATTTCCAAAAAATGTTTATTGTGCCAAAATTTCTGTGGTATTTCCATTCCCTCCCCTATTCCGAAATGACGGAAAACATTCAGAGCTTTACCATTATCGTTTCCTAGCCGATCGTAGTCACATACAAAGTCACAGTAGCTTGTAATGGAAGGTATCTTGGGGCTGGCATACTGAAAGCTTTCCACTTTACCTCTGAAGAAAGAAACTGAAGTTATTCCTCCATACGATCTTGCGGCTGCAAGAAACTATCGTGCGTTGTTTCATGGATTGTTCTCATCAACGAACATTCGGATTTGTCTTTTAACTGTTGCCCCATTCTATCGTACGGTCCTTTGCCAAGCTATCTAAATGTCCAGTGCACAACTTTGATATTCGTCATTTCTTTCATCTGAAACATTGCACAGATTGAAGCCGAACCATGGTAGCAGTGAGCGTTATTGCTTTATTGCTGATTGCTAATTATTGCTTTAGTAACCCAGGGCAGCTCATTTTTAATGGACGACAGTATGTCTGATGATGATGTCAAAGACTGCAATAATAGATGGTCGTCAAACATAGGAACAAATGCCCTCGAATAGTACCCTCCTTGAACGTAACTGTTGTCGATGGAATTTTCTTCCACACGAATGTATGCCACGCAAATATGCCACAAAATTCCCGTTTTCCATACCAAGCAGTTTGTTCTTCCCGACGTTGGCAAATATTCCATGGCCCCGTTTAATGTTAGAAACACTGTCTGTCCGCCAAGGTTTTCAAGAATGTGAGATTTTAAATTTTTCTGGTGAACCGATCGTAGCTGATGTTTTTCCATTCTTTGATGTTGTCCAGTGATTGACTAGACAAATAAAGCACCTCATTTTTGCGATGATCGGAAGCAAATTCATTGTTGGTCATGAATGCGTGAGTGGCTCCCAAAGACACATCGCTTTGAAAAGATGTTTGAATGTTTGAAAAGATCACATCGCTTACAACTTCTAGCATGTGATTGAGGACATATCTTGAAATGGCAGGCATTTTTGGGTCGCTCAAAGCATACGCCATGCAATGATCAAGTGAAGCTTAAAATCGGTTTTCATGTACAGCTTTGAAGCATGCAGGTTAACAAACTATCTACAGTATTTCCATCACCACCGTTGTCCTTTGTTTCTTGTAGTATTGAAGTGAATGTGTCGTAACCGTCAAGACCAGCATACGTGAAGTAGTCCAGACCAAGAACAGACTTTCTCGTCTTCGCAGTGCAAAAATGTAGAATCCTTAGCAGACTACTTCGGCTTAACTTGAATTCCTCATATTTATTTGTTTGTTGCAGGTATATAGTTGATGTACTGAGTCACGATTCGCTCATTTCGTAGAGCTCTTACTACCGCTGGTATTACCTCTGTGCCATTCATTGAATTTTGAAACGTTTAGACCTATTGATGTAGAGACAGTTTCTGTATACATAGTTATTATATCACAACTGTGTGCAGGTAGCTTGATCTAGCTTTATATAATACATCATATATTTGTATGTAGCTATGAAAATAATGATTGTATCTAAACCGTACAATATTTAGCGAAAATAAATGAAAACTCTTTACTCAAATTTATTTGCTCCTTCACAAAATTTCGCAAAGCTCATTATATACAATCGGACTTGGTTGGTAGAATGCACATATATTGCAGATAGCCAATTGTATGAGCACTACTGCGTCTGTTTGGACAGGTAAATTGCAATGGCCAGCTGCAATACTCTTAGACAGCCGTCAGGCCTTAGTCTTACAATTAAATAGCTTTTATCCTGCCAAATAGTCAGCCATATTTATACTTAGGTAAGGTAAGGTAAAGTGACCCCTGGAGAGAACTCCAACCTACAGAAGGTTATAGGGTGCCGGTGCTTATCTCCGGATTCACAGCCCGAAGCCAGGAGCGACAACTCTAATGTTGACTACATCTGTGGAAGGGGGGCCAGCCCTTCATCAGGCGTTACGCCAGAACACAGACTCCTGTTACCTTCCCACCGCAGTGGTACCCATTTACCGACCAGTTAAGGATAGACAGCTGGGTTGGCTGGAGCCCACGGCGAACCGATATGTGCTTAGTCCCTTGCTCAAGGGGATTTGCTAAAGCCTATATACTTAACCTATATTTATACTTAACGAGTTTGGACATGCACTATATTATATAAAAGTATGCATTTAGCTCGTACACATACGGGTTGTGGGACTATCCGTAGCTTGAAAACCACAAGAAGTATTGAGAAGCTAATGTGGTATATTGTTAAGAGTTATGTGGATAAATTGACACCGCGAAGCAGCCATGTCATGGCAGAAAACGCATTTTATTGATACCCGAGTTGCCGCAACCATTCTATCATCAGCCTGAAATGAGTTATACTCAAGTCAAAATTTCAATGTTATTACCCCCGATTCAAAAGCTGGTATTGCCACCTATTATGTCCCACATATGGACCTCTAAAGTGAAGGAAACAAATCGCCGCCTCGGGTGCGTACGTAAGCAGAGATAGCAAAAAAGTGTGATTTGGACCAGTCCGATGAAATGGTTGAAACTGTGTTTAATCACAAGCTGTGAGCAAAGGAAAGGGTGTGCGAGGGCGATACTTTAGCACAATATTGCACATATATATAGCCCACTTATCATGCAAAAATGAGACGGTTTCGGCTTGTTGTCCGCTCTGAACATATCGAAGTGTTGGGACCGATCACACTCAGCAGAACATGCCAAAAGAGTCCAACTTTAAAGGCTTCGTGTGCGAGCTGGGAACAAGTTAGAAAAATTTCGCTTTTGCCAAAAGTCTTCTACTATCTAGTAGTATAAAATATGTGAAAACCAATCGAATTGAAAATGGTCGAAAAAAATCCGTCCAACACTAGGTCGAATCTTAGAAGAAGTGGCTCATATATATATATATATATATACAAGAATAAAAATGCTCCGATGGAGCATGAAAAATGCAATATGGGTGACACTGGGTTTTAAGCAGACAGAGGACTAGGTTTTAAAATGTTAATATGGGAGGGGCAGGTTGTAAATGCCAGGAGGACTAGGCTAAAAGCGCACTAATATGGACCAGCTTCGCTGAACAACCCATATTCGCGGAAACAGTTTATTTGTCGGCACGACTTTGCAGCTATTACTATATACGTACATATAGTTGTGTTCGTAATACTTAACATTACATAATTAATACAACTTACAACACAACTTAATTTAATTAATTTAATAAATGCATATAATCCAACACTTAATACAACATATATAAATAAATATATAAGCAGTAAAAATTGGTGTCACAAATTCCGCTCTGGTAACTCATTATAAAACGCTTGAAGTATATAAAGCATAATATTTCAAAATCAGCAAGCTCGCCTGGAAAGCTGACTAATTTAGAACTTAAGACAATAAAGGTAAAATGCGGAGTGGAGCATGCGTACCCGCGAATATGGGTTGTTCAGCGAAGCTGGTCCATATTAGTGCGCTTTTAACCTAGTCCTCCTGGCATTTACAACCTGCCCCTCCCATATTAACGTTTTAAAACCTAGTCCTCTGTCTGCTTAAAACCCAGTGTCACCCATATTGCATTTTTCATGCTCCATCGGAGCATTTTTATTCTTGTCCTATTTCATTTTTAAGGTTCTCAGTAAAACTTGAGCAAGAATGTTAAAGCTTTATGAAAGAAACTTTAAAAATTCCCCCAATAATTACGTAACAGTCAACCAAGCCATAGAACAAAGAAGCTTGAAAAGTACAAATTACAAAGTACAAAGATTTTGGCAGAAAAACCCTCATCCACTACAAATAAGAATATTTTAGAAAGTTGCAGAAAATTATCTGTAGTTTGTTATAAGCCATGCTGCACTTCAGTAGCACTCTACTGCAGCGCAACCAGACGCAAGCGCCACTGTGCCAAAGTAGTAGACTTATTCGGCATGATTTGTAATGTTATTAGCCAAGATGTGCCTGCAGAATTTCAGGCGATCGCTATTTATCTGTTGCTAGTATTAGGCCGTACTGTACTTGAGCAGCACTCTACTGCAGCGCAACCAGATGCAAATTATACTGTCGATGACAAACTTATACGGCACGATTTCAATTGCTCTTCTGCAGTTATATGCGAAATTTTGGACAATTCCAACGTATCTGCAGTTAGTTATAGGCCGTGCTGTACTTGAGCAGCACTTACTGCATCGCAACTAGATGCAAACGTCACTGCCATAAAAAGTGACTCTACACTCATGATTTCAATGCCATTCTGCACGTGCCTGCATAATTTCAGACGATTGCGAGTTATCTGTGGTTGAGTTATAGGCCGTGTGTACTTCTGCAGCACTCTACTGCAGCGCAACCATATAGTAATATCGTAATAAGTATACGAAACCTATCTATAATAGTTTGTCATGTCCTAAACTATCTGTATGCCGAATTTCAAATGCCAGTGACAAATGAATAACTTGTTATCGACGGTGCTGTGTCTTAGGACAGCACATACAGCACGGTGGAAGCTAGAGAGTGCACCAACTAACATAGCTACAGTTCCCCTTTACTACAGACACAATTATCACCAAGTTTAATATGTTTAGCCGTTTACAGTAAGTCTACGGACAGCCTGCTATGGTTGCTGTATAACAGTACAGCACAATGCTCATCGTGTTCAGCGACGACGATAACCCTTATATGCGTCACACTATATGGCCCAAAACAGCATATTTAGGCCTATTTTTGACTATTTTCTGTGGAGTTGGGACTTAGAAATTTTTCCAAAATGGCCATTTGGCCGGACCAACTTTGGGCCGGCCGCCTGAACGATCCTGGCCAGATATCGAAAATCGCCTCGGTTATGACACGCTACCCATCCCAAAGTTTCTTATGCAACAAGCCGCGTCTCTCTAGCTTGTTCCCTGGGCCCTGTAGCCGTGACACAAAATTGGCCTTTTTTGGCCATCTTAGTGGTCAGGCCACCTTTGGTCGGCCGCACAGGTGGCCGCCCGGGCCGGGCAGTGGAAAATTGTCCAAAAGGTACGTTAACACAAATACTACTCGCAGAAAAACCAAACTTCACCGGCTGAAAATGCCCAGATCGTTCAGTTTTTGAGTTTGACTAAAACGGCTTCCCCAAGCGTGACTTACACGGAAAAAAACAAACGGACCTAACTTGTCCGGAAGCGAAAATTTTCAAAGTTGAAAATTTTGACCAAAACTTTTTTGATACTTGTTGTACTCGTCGTGCTGATTCCAACGATACCAAATTTGTCTAGTTTGGTTCAGTATTTAGCTGGCACGGTGCTCGAACGGGTCTCTAAGGGCCGCGCTGAGCCTTTTACACCCATATTATAGGGGGAGCGCTATCGCGCCCCCCTATAATACAGTTTACGGTTGGCATATAAGCATCAGTGTTTATAAACGATTTGATTGGCTTGGGAATATTGAATTAATTGCGTTGATAACTTCATATGTGATTTCTCAAGATTTCACAACATGTGTAAGTTCCACATTTTCGTTTCTTCATTAGATTGGACGTCGGTTTCGTTTTGTTGACTTATATGGTGGCCTTAAATGTGTACTTGGATGTAGCGGTGGAGAAGAAAACATTTGATACGTTTTGCAAAATTAATGTTTGTGCGTCGCTTTTTCATGCAAGTTTTCGCAAGTCAGTGTTGGATTCAAAGTACATATATAAGCAAAAGCTAAATGAGCGTCAATATGAGCCCAAGAGAAATGTGAGCGTCATTAGCCGTTTACATTTCTTGTCCTCTACTTATTTAGATGTTGGCTCATATTAAACATTTTAAATCTTGTCCTTGACACATTTAAATGTTGACCATCATAGCTCATATTAACTTTTTCATGCGACTGCAAGGAGCATTTTTCCTACTTGTTTGTAGTATACATTGTCTGAGCGCTAGTCATAAGCAAGAATAATTCGAAAAAACATTCGCTGAGTGAAACCCTCAGTCGTACAATTAAAAAATGTTTTATTTACAGTCATAAAACACAAAGGTGCTTTAAAGTTAAGCTCTATAATTAGAACTAGACGACGTGTTGACTTTGGCAAAGTATTTTGTTCCAAAATGATTCATCAGGTTATGTCACATCGAGTGCGAATTCGTGCAAACCTGATTTGATTTTTTCCTGCGTACTTACCATATATACTTTCCAAAGTTACTTTAAGGAAAGCAAAAATTGTCCCCAAACTTCATATTTTAGACGGCAAAAATGTCCAAAAAGATAAAACAAGTCTTATCGTACGCTTAATTTTTCCAAGCTTAAACCTGAATTTAAAAAATACCGGGTCACCGGGAGTGACCCGGTTTTATCTCTGATTGTTACTATGATTATCAAGCCAGTTTTAACATGACGCTTGTTGTTAAACAGTGCCCATGAGTGAGTGTATTTTACTTTGAATCATAACACTCAAATTATGCGTTTATATGGACCAGTAATGGAACCGGGTCATTGGGCCATGAGCTGGTCCTGACCCGCTGTCCCTCCTGAGTTACGTAGTTGTGAAATAGTAAAAATTTGTTGCAAATTTAGTCCATAAGGAAGCAATACCATACCATTATATTTATTCTTTGTAAAAACAAGACCTGATGCCTTATAATTAAAGCTTTTCGGGCTGACTACAGAGCAAACACGTCAAAACTTTAGCCTTTTTAGACAAAATAGAGTTTGTGTGGTCTTTAAATCTGGTTCACCGTGTCGGAGCTCAACCGGGTTATGGACACTAGCGTAGCCAGAAAAAAATTCGGGGGGGAATGCAAAATTTTTCGGGGGGTCTGGGGGCGGAGCCCCCCAGAAGCTGAGAAATTTTTCTATTTCGTGACCTACTTGGAATTTTTACAGAGTATATATTTGTTGAAATTACAATCATTTTTAAGGCGAAGTGCGTGTTCATGCACCCAAATGATGCAGAAGGTGGTCAAAGAATACCAAATATAGTCATTGGTACTCGTTTTTAAGCTCGAAACACGTATTATAACGGTACAATACACTTATTTCGCGCCGAAGGCGCGAAAATTTGTTGAAAAATGGGCGTTTTACACATAGCAGGAAAAAATTCCTGGGGGGCAACACAATTTGGGGGGGAATTCCCCCCCCCATTCCCTCCCCCCCCTGGCTACGCGCCTGGTTATGGATAAGTAATAACAAGAGTAGATAATAACTAAGAGTGTTACAAGTGTCGCGTGCTTATTTACCTACTAAGCTGGGGTCATTATATGCACCATAATGGGGGACCCCTCACAAATTTGACCGTAGCAACCCCATCACAAATCAGAACCTGTCTACAACGGGTTAGGCACACGCGATTTTGTTTGTGTGTTGAAGTTAAAACGGTCTAGCGCAATCAGGTCAGTTTCGAGAAATTAGAAGTTCTTAAGTCAATTTGAAATATAAATCTCAAAGTTGTTAAAGCGGTAAGTCGGATGCCCTAAATGCTGTAACGTTGAGAAATTTACAATGGAAACTTATCGTTTCAGAATTTGAGCCTCACTTTCACGTGTTGGCGTCGCCATTCTGTTTTATTTTTCATTGTGAGAGTTATTACTCTTTTCAACAAACGACGCTCTATTTTACTGGGCTTTCCCTAAGGGTAAACGTAAGATTGGGGAATTTGTAGGGTACTCCGCCCTAAGGATGGGGACATCATGTACCGTGTTATGCCAAACAGTGGCCCACCCAATAAAAGGCCCATGGGCGTTTTTTGGGGGGTGGGCGTTTTTTTGGATTTCTCAATGCTCACTTTCATGACTTCGAAAACTAAAAGTTTGTGAATAAAGTTGTCACTGTTTAAGCTACAAAGGCTTATAATCAATCTTCGGTTTTTTAGATAGACATATTATGAGCAACTGACAGCAGCTTGTCAGTAGAAATTTATCGAAAATTGGCGAAGCTGTAATTATAAGACGGTTTCCAAAATATAGCCCATGGGCGTTTTTTCGGGGGGGGGGTGGGCGCTTTTTTGGATTACAAAAATCAAATCCGAAATTGCCGATTCCGAAAAAACGCACATGCACCACTGTTTGGCATAATACGGTAGTCTAAAGTCGTGTAAAACATCGAAAGTAACCCGTTTGTGCTCATACATATACTGCTATAACTAAGCTAAAGTTAAAAGCGCTCAAAAAATTCAGTTATAGTGCCAAAATTGCCATTTTTAGATCAAAATATTATGTTTCAGAGAGATGCACATGTAGTTTTGTTTCAGGGGTGAGCTCTTGGCGAAACGTTATTGGTCGAAACTCTTCAAAGAATATGCCATTGGAGATTTAAGTCGTTTCAAAGAAAACAAGGTCTGTATTTGACAGGTTATAACTGTAAATTGCGGCAATGCGATAGCGCTCCCCTTATAATATGGGTGTAAAAGGCTCAGCGCGGCCCTCGGGGCCTTTTCGCGAATGCGTAGAGTAGAGTTAATATTAACTCGATCCTTTTCGCGAATGAGTTAAAAGAGTTAAATTTAAGTCGCCGAGTTAAGCGGAGTTAAAAATTTTAACTCTACTCGCATTCATGAAAAGAGTTAAAATTAACTCTACCCTTTTCGCGAATCACTTGTGGAGTTTAAAATATATGGTGTTAAATTTAACTTTACTCTTTTCGCGAATGGATTAAATTTAACTTTGGCTAACTCCGCTTCATGTTTTTCTATACAAATTTAATCCGCTTCCAACTACGCGGTTAGGGAGTTAATACCTTCAGTAATCAGTGAACAGCCTTTGTAAACAGTTGTCGTAGCTCACTTAATATTAGACATTTTAAAACACTTTTTGTGTCATTTTAAAGGTAATTAAATAATGGACTTATTGAAATCCTTTATTTAGGCATGGTTACCGCGCAGCTATTGTTTTGTTGCGTTACTATAGGCTTAAAATTGTTGCCACGTTAATTTTACAGGATGCAGCTGCAAAATTTTGGCTGTCACTGATGTTCCATTGTCTATATATATATATATATATATATATATATATACATATATATATATATATATATATATATATATAAATGAAATAGCAGAAAAGCCTTATTTAGCTAGGCTATCGGCAAAAAGACTAACTATATATATTCATAGGATGATCACAATCACGTATGCGTACGTTTCTCATTACGAAGTCTGTTATTTTTAAAATAATACTTTTTAAGCCTTCATGTTTCTTCATTGCTTCCCCTTTAACAAATCATTTCGTTCAGAAATCATCAGCGTTCATCTCTTTCCAACTGAAATTGTCGTTGGCGTTCTTCTTTATCGGCTTGCGCTTGGAGAAAGTCTTGTAGATTGAAAGCTGCTGGTTGAACAGGAAGAGAGCGGGCAGGTGAAGGAGAATTTGAGGCTTGGGAGGCTGGGGAATCAATGGCTCACGGCGTCTGGGCATATCAAAAGTCCTTTTCGGCACCAAAATGAAATAGCAGAAAAGCCTTATTTAGCTAGGCTATCGGCAAAAAGACTAACTATATATATTCATAGGATGATCACAATCACGTATGCGTACGTTTCTCATTACGAAGTCTGTTATTTTTAAAATAATACTTTTTAAGCCTTCATGTTTCTTCATATATATATATATATATATATATATATATATATATATATATATATATATATATATATATATATATATATATATATATATATATATATATATATATATATATATATATATATATATATATGCCCCTATATGTGTCAAAAGTCCCTGGAGACACCGTAAAATAAGCTGCGCAAAATCCTGCGCAGATCCTGCGCAGATTTCATGCGCAAATTGTAGAGCACATCGAGTTTAGTATATCTGTGAAGTTTCAGCCCGTATCACTTTCCGTTAAAAAGTTGCGCCCCGGACCGGTTATGGCGGCGATGTTTTTTTTCCGGTTTCTCCTATTTAATGGTCGTATTGTCTGACTTTCCGCCTCTTTCACGTAATCTGCAGCGGAGGCCGGACCCTAAAGGGGTATAGGGTCTGGTAGTACCCCATGCGCCATTTAAGAGTCGCTACTTTATTGCGCCGCAGGTGCGCCACAGCGGTGCAGCGTCGCCGCAAAGTCGGCTCAGAGCGAAAAGTGACCATTTTTGTGGTAGCTGCGCAGCTCGAACGTTAAGAGCTGGAGGCGATTTCTTTTTATATTCAGAAATTACATATATAGAACTAACTAAATAGCTAAGTCTCGTTTCTCTATTGCTTCCCAAGCGACCACAATGGCCCGTCAAAAATGGTGAAAATTCGAAAAATGAAAAATCGAAATTTCTCGCTGTGTATTCAACTTAGAAAGCTCAATTCTTTCATACAAAGGTTTTCTGGCACGGCGAATTGATTCCCGTAAGCAGTTTTGCCGTCGGACCCATATTGCTGGGCTGGTTCCACTTTGCTGTCGGGAGGGTCAAGTCGGTACCGACTTCCAAGAACACCATATAGGACTGTGCATAGCCTCTCAAAACTTTGTCCATAGGGTTTTTCTGGTGCGCCCAGCTCATTTCCGGTGTCCGTTTTGCCGTCCGACCCACCCATTTTGCTGGGCTGGTTCCACTTTGCCGTCTGGAGGGTCCGGTCGGTACCGACTTCCGGGAACATCATATAGGACTGTACATAGCCTCTCAAAACATTGTCTATAGGGGTTTTCTGGTGCGCCCAGCTCATTTCCGGTGTCCGTTTTGCCGTCCGACCCACCCATTTTTCTGGGCTGGCTCCACTTTTGCCGTTTGAAGGGTAAATCGGGTAGGGGGTCAAGTGGTCAAAAATAAAATTTTTCAAAAGTGGTCAAGTTTGGTACCAAATGAAAGCCCTAAGTGAGCTGAACAACTTTTGTCATAGAATTGCATGCTCGAAGTGGCTGTAGAGTGCTGTGGTAGGGTGGGGGTGGGGACTTTGGCGATTTTGGGTCAAAAGTCAGAATTTTCAAGTCATTTTTTTCAATTTCTCGCTTTTGATGTCTCATAAGGGGGTTTTGTAGCTTGAATAACGACAGATAGAAAAATTTTTGCCTATGAAACCCATATATATTCTTGTAGTACAAATCAAAAATAAGCTAGTTTTTATGCCTCCCGGAGCCGAAAAAAATTTTTGGCTGGGGGCCAAAGTCGGCCAAAACGCTAAAATGGCCAAAAAGTATGCTTCAAAGGCGCCTTAATAAGTCAGATTGGGCTATATATGGGGTAATACTGACTATATGGTTAAACAGTACACATATCGGGGTCGTTCAAATGCTATATGATATTCCGTCTCTGTGCGTAATTTTTCGGTACTGGCCGGCCAAAGTTGGTGAATTTTGGGTCGAACTTTGAACTTAATTTTTTCGCTTATTTTGCTACATGGGTGGCTCAAATTTTGCGTACAAAGGTTTTTTGAGACGGAGAATCGATTCCCGCTATCAGTTTTGCTGCCCGAGTAGCCCAAGTTGCTGGGCTGGTTCCACTTGACCGTCTGAAGGGTCAGTTCGGTAACCGCTTTCTGGAGGTCCATAGTAGGCTTTACTTTGCCTCTCCAAACTTTGTCCATAGGGGTTTTCTGGTGCGCCCAGCTCATTCCCGGTGTCCGTTTTGCCGTCTGACCCACCCATCTTGCTGTGCTGGTTCCACTTTGCCGTCTGGAGGGTCCGGTCGGTGGGAGGTCATGGGGTCAAAAATGAAATTTTCCAAAAGTGGTCAAATTTGGTACCAAATGAAAGCCCGCATCGAACTGAGCAACTTTTGTCATAGAAGTGCGTACCTAAAGTGGCTGTAGAGGCCTGTGGTGGGGTGGGGTGGGGACTTGGCGATTTTGGGTCAAAAATCAAAATTTTCAAAAGTGGTCAAATTTGGTACCAAATGAAAGCCCGCATCGAACTGAGCAACTTTTGTCATAGAAGTGCGTACCTAAAGTGGCTGTAGAGGGCTGTGGTGGGGTGGGGTGGGGACTTAGGCGATTTTGGGTCAAAAATTAAAATTTTCAAAAGTGGTCAAATTTCGAGTCAAATAAAGGCCCGCATCGAACTGAACAACTTTCGCCATAGAACCACCCACCCAAACTTGCTGTGTTGGATTTATATACTTGCTTTCTCAACCGGAATTTAAACGACAGACATAGGCCCAACACACATATTATCCCCTTTTGTGCGGAGCATTTTCGTTACTTGTATATATATATATATATATATATATATATATATATATATATATATATATATATATATATATATATATATATATATATATATATATATATATATATATATATATATATGAGCCGATTTCTGCGTAGTTCGACCATGGTCGCGATGACCCAAAAATCGTTTTATCTCCAACTTTTTGTGGTGAAAGCCTATGGTCCAAGAAACTCTTTGGCACAATCGCGACATTTTTTGGCCGCCCCGTTAGTGCAGGGTAGCGTTGCGAAGTTAGCTGCTGGAGCAGCCAAAACGGTATCATCACGGCTTTCATTCAAATGCCTGTACGAGCAGAGTCATTTGTCGGCGGTTCAAGGAACTCCATGTAATATGAGCAGATGGAGGTAGCCTAAAAACATCCATAACGCCATTTGTCTCTACATTGCTTATTGGTCCTGAAATAATAACTTATTCCTGATCATATCCTACCTCAGTGACACTAGACAATTAGCATTTAAGGTGCATAAAAACTGCTGTAGTGGAGAAACGCACACCAGTTTTTTTGTAAATTGAACAAATATATTAGACGTATAAATGTTTTCTGTGAATATATATTTGTTTATTTTTCGGTTGACGTTGAACGACCGTAACAAAGCACAGTTATGCCCCTCTAAGTGCCTCGAAGCATGAAAAACTTATGCTGTTTTTCCGCAGTTTATGGGTCTATGTAAGGGCTATTTATGTGCCAAAGTTTAGACAATTTGAGAAAGACCTTCGTTTTCTGTGAATATATATTTGTTTATTTTTCGGTTGACGTTGAACGACCGTAACAAATCACAATTTTGCCTCTAAGTGCCACGAAGCATGAAAAACTTATGCCGTTTTTTCTCAGTGTGTGGGTCTGTATAAGGGTTATTTATGTGCCAAACTTTAGACAATTTGAGAAAGACCTCCATTTTCTGTGAATATTTGTTTATTTTTTGGTTGACTTTGAACGACCTTACAGAAGGTAAGGTAAGGTAACGTAAGGTATATACAGATAACTACACACTACAGATAACTTTCTGCGACTTTCTAAAGTATTCTTGCCATCGGTACTTGTGAGGGTTTTTCTTCCAAAATTGAGGAAAAGGGAGTAAACGGTACTTTTCAAGCTTCTTTGTTTCCTTGGATTCAGTTGATTACTGAATTTTTAAAGTTTCTTTCACACAGCTTTAACGTTTCTGTCATCAAAATAGAGAAAAAGGAAGAAATTGGAACTTTTCAAGTTTCTTCAAATTGTTCTGTACTTTCGGTTGACAATTAATGATTGGCGGAATTTTTCAGGTTTCTTTTATGAAACTTTGACAGTTTTACTTAAAGTTTACTGAAATGAAATGAAATAGGAGGACACGAATAAAAATGCTCTGATGGAGCATGAAAAATGCAATATGGGTGACATTGGGTTTTAAGCGGACATAGGACTAGGTATTAAAACGTTAATATGGGAGGGGCAGGTTGTAAATGACAAGAGGATAGATGACGGACTAATAAATTACCTACAGTAAAGTCTTAGGCTAATGGCCAATCAGCGAGCAGATACACGCTTATATGAAAGGGTGTAGATAGTGCAAAGTGGGACCCCCCCCCGAAGTTCCGGGAGGTCCCGAGTTAACGCGTCGAGCATACCTTACATGATTTCAACATGATAGCTTAAGAGTGTCATACTCGTATCTATTACACTCTTTTCGCACTAATACATTTTTACATTTTAGATTGCATTACGATGGCGAACGGAGAAGGAAGTTGTGAATGGAAAGGGACAATTTGTTTGCGCTAACAAACGGTGCAGCTCTAGTAGCATGCTCCAGAGTTGGGAGATCAATTTTGGTTACGTAGAGAATGCAGTGAAAAAGAATGCTCTTGTGAAAATACGTACGTGGTAATGCATACGTTTGTATGTTTGCATTTGCGAAGGTGTAAGTAGTCTGTGGTCTAATTTATGGGTATTCTCTCAACGGGAAAGGTAAGGCTTTTTGAGCTGTTTTCATCTATACTTGTGCTGGGCTTATTCTAGGGATTTTTTCTTGGGGGGGGGGGGCTTCTTGGGGGTCCCCCCAAAAGTCCGAGGGGCAAGAATTTTGGGGGGGGGCAAAAATTTTTTCGAAAAATATGCTAAAATAGCGCTATTTTTCTGGTATATACTATACAAGTTGATATTTATTTGCAAAAATAAGCAGATTTAGTGTTGAAAGGGCAAAAATTGAGTAAAAATCTCCGGCGAAGCCGGAAAATTTTTGGAAATTTGGCCTTCTGAGCGATTTTTTCAGGGCAAAATTTGGTACCAACAGGGGCGCCCACTTTTTTGGGGGGATTTTTGGGGGGGGGACGATTTTTTTGGGGGGAAGGGTGTTTATGGGGGGCCCCCCCCCCCCCCCCCCCCACTAGAATAAGCCCAGCTTGTGTACGGGGTTTTTATTCTCAGTGTTATTGGTTTAGTACTATTTGGCTTTTTCCTATGTCAAAGTTTCAGTAGGTTGAGATCTGGGACCGGCCAGATTTGGGAGCACAAGAAGTTTCTCGAAAAGTACTTACTCTCTGTTATTTTGCAGTCAAGGTGGAGTTAACCGATATTGAACATAAATTTAAGCTATAGAATATGAAGTTACAAAACTTATCTAAAACAATTTGACAAATTTATTAGTACAAGCTGGAAAATGTGAAGCATCAAAAACTAAAATATTATTTGTTTTGCTCATCTCTCAACACTCGCCCTGACCTCCGAACACCTGTTATTTTGACACTAGGATGAATATTGTCTGATAATCAAATTGAACGAAACAAAGATCAGACAGTTGCAGAACTAGATATTGCGAGACATTTTATTGCAAAAAATTGCGGCCATCAACTGTCCGACGATCACGTCGAGTTAGTAAAATCAAGGGTACATAATACATAAGAGTATGACACCTGGCATATTCTATGTATTATCAACTTGACACTACGCGCGCGAGTTTTGTGTCTGTTTCGAGCTTTAGAACACACATGTACTCTTGAACACACGCATAGCTGCCAATTTTTTTGGCGTGAAGGGTCTAATTGGCTGGGGGGGGTCAGCGTTTCAAGAAATTCTCCTTCGAAACTTTTATAACGCCATAACTCGAAAGTGCAAAAGTGTGACATGCGTTGTTTAACTTTTGGTACGACGGCCCACAGACGTAAACGTCATCCTGTGTACAATTCAGCCAAGTCTTTATGTTTTGTGTAGTTAATATAGGGGTCGCATGTATTACTAGCATTTTGATGTTTTTCACGTGGATTAATAGAAACTTCATGAATTAGCACGAGAATAAAATATTTACATATTTCTTTAATTTTCTGCGGACTTCTATTTTGTGTTAAATTTATCCCAGAAAGAAATGCCGGAAAAGTAAAATAAAAAGTTGGTACGTAACCTAACTTGTTCCTATAATCACTTCTTACTTTTCAGGCCTGTGTCCGGAGTGTTCCTATATGCTTAACTACAGACACCAGTACGTTTCCGTGTTTGTATGTTATTACTGTTGCAAAGTGCTTGAATATATTACGTGGGGGACGTGATGGTGCTCTGCTTAACATGGGTGTAAAGTCTGCGCGGCACTTTGGCCTGGCGCCAGCTGATTATAGGTCCGCGAGGTTTGATTTTGGCTGGGTGCTATGCTGATTGTGCTGGGCCTTGTTGCAAAAGATCCACCTGAGATTAGGAGCACTCCTAAGTTGGGCTTTGGTGATCACTTAGGAGAATTACGTTTCAAAAGATTCTCCTAAGCTACCACTTCTAACTTAATACCTAAGTTAGGGGCACTGCTAACTAAGGAGAATTCTATTGGAACAGGTTTAGGAGGTCTCCTAACTCCCTCCCAGGCAGCTCCCAGACATCCTCCTAGGAGGGTAGTTAGGAGAATCTTTTGCAACGCGACCCTGATTTCTGAGGATTCTTAGGCTATTTTTAGCACTCTTAGCAGTTTTAGCAATTTTTAATTTAAATTTAATTAAATTTAATCAAAAATTGTTCAAGTTTTAGCTCTGCTAGCTGTGTTTATAATTTTGTCATTTCACTCGACTATCCACCTCCAGAAATTATGACCTAGGAGAATGCGGGTCTTTTCCAGATTAACCCCAGTGATCAATTTTTTATAATTTGACGAATCGAACTGAAATTTGTTATGGGTATGAAAGAACAAACGAAACTAAGATTGTCACTACACCACTTCCTACCCGAAAAATTCGGGCCTGAGGTGGGGATCGAACCCACAACCTTTGGCGATCTAGGCCAACGCTCTACCGATTGAGCAACCCAGGCACAATCGAACCAAGCTTACTTTTCAATTCGTTTCCAAACTGTAGTGACATTTTAGAAGACTCTTTCGCGCCAGCTCACACAGTCTGATGGGAGCAAACCTCGACCGTTGTAAACCGTAATGGGCAAGACAAATGAAAGAACAAAGGAAACTATGATTGTCACTAAAGCACCTCCGACCAGAAAAATTTGGGCCTGAGGTAGGGATGGAATCCACCTATGTTTTCAACGACGATCAGTTCAAATATCGTAAAATTTTTCGATTTAGCGAGATTCGATTTTTTCGATTCGCGAGGGAGGGCAAGGGGAACCGAAAAATATGTCTTCGATTTAGCTGAAAAGTTGTATATAGATGTTTTCTGGGCCGCGGAACACGAATCTGAAGTCCGTTTCTCGACTAAGCTTTTCGTTAGCTTCATATGAGTTTATGTTGTAAGCTTAATTTGTAAGCTTGTTCTAGGGATGGGCGCGGAAAAAAGGACTAGAAAAAGGTTTTTTCAGTTTTCCCATTAGGGTGGAAAAAATATTCATAGTGTTATTTTAACAATTTTCACATGATAATGATAATGATGATCACATGATCACATGATAATTTTCACATGATAATTTTCACATATAATGTTTTCTGAACTTTTCCGGCGATTTCGCAGTATTTTCAACTTTTTCCGTGGGTCGTAGTAGGTAGGTGGGTTATGCTAAATCTTGCCAAATTGTATTTGGATTTTTCGAAGCATCGGAAAAAATGGAAAATATTCGAGGCATGTTCTGAAAGTTAATTTATGAAATCAGAGCATTAAGAAATTATCATAAACACTGTTCTGGGCTTATTCTAGGGATTTTTTCTTGGGGGGGGGCTTCTTGGGGGGGGCCCCTAAATGTCCGAGGGGCAAGGAATTTTTTGGGGGGCAAAATTTTTTCGTAAAATATGCTAAAAATAACGCTATTTTTCTGGCATATACTATAAAAGTTGATTTTTGTAGCAAAAGTGAGCAGATTTAGTGTTGAAAAGGGCAAAAATTGAGTAAAAATCTCCGGCGAAGCCGGAAAATTTTTGAAAAATTGGCCTTCTGAGCGATTTTTCAGGGCACAATTTGGTACCAAAAGGGGCACCCACTTTTTGGGGGGGGCGATTTTTTGGGGGGGGGGAAGGGTGCTTATGGGTGGGGGCCCCCACCCCCCCCCACTAGAATAAGCCCAGCTGTTTAATGAGATAATAAGACGATATTCTTGAACTTCAGCTAATTCTGGGATTTAAGATTTTTTGCCATGGAATTTGTATATACATGGTTGCGTAACTCCGGTAGAGTTAACAGTTTCATGTCTAACAGTGGAATGTTCAGCCAAAAACTGTTAAAACGTCTGGTTTTGTTTACAAAGTCTACGAAAACCACAGACTAGATCTATCAGAACCGTCAAATTATACAGAAGTCACCTGTAGTTTACTCTACAGTATCGTCTGCTGAAGATTGCTGTAATCAATACTGGAACCTTTGTAAGTGCTTGTGTAAGTGCACTGCCCGGTGGCGCTATTAAATATCTTGAAAACTGCTTCAATGCATACAGAAACATGAAATAACTCCACTTTTAGCACATTGGTGAATTTTAGGGTGATCGGAAAAAATGGGAAAAACCGGAAAAAGGTTTTTCCGGAATCTTTTTTCCGGAAAAAACCAACCCTCGCTTGTACTGAGCTAACGAAAAACTGAATCGAAAAATGGACTTCAAATTCATGTTCTGTGGCCCAGAAAATCCCTATATACAACTTTTCCGTAAAATTGAAGACAAAAGTTTTCGGTTCCCCTTGGTGTCCCCCCTTGAAATTCAAAAAAATCGAACCTTGCGAAATCGAAAAATTTTGCGATAATTGCACTCATCGTGGTCGAAAACATATGGTCAAGCGGGAAAAAGCCCATTTTTTTCTTGGATCAAAATTTTCGACTGGTTTGGGCTAGCACGACGTTGATACTATATTTAATTAGGGTTTGCCCTAAGCTTTCGAATGAGGTATAGTGTGTCTCTCTAGACCCTGCCGTTATGCAGAAATTAAAGTTTTCCGTGTCGGGGAAAAACCCATTGCGGGAAAAACCCATCGGCGGGAACAAAACCCACCCGGATTTTTTGCTGGAAGCGTGCTAGAACAATTTGACGGTGCCATTCGAAAGAGCTGGGTATTTTTAGTAGGTCTACAAAAATACCAACATTTTTGAAAAATTTCAGAAAAAAATTGAATTTTGAAAATTTAGTATGTTTAACACATACTAACACTAACTTGAACACATACACATAGGCTAATTTTGGAAATTTTTAAAAAGTGTTTATTTTTGGCAGTTTAAGCATCCTATCGTGTAGAAAACGTGTTTTTCCTGTATTTAGAGCCAAACTAAAACCATTTTAGTTCAAAAATAAGCATTTTTTGCCAAAATTGAAATTTTGGCTTGAAATGACACCATGTTCGATTTAGACCACCTGGACCACCCATAACAGAACAAACCCAGGTAAAACTTATACCAATTTAATCTATAGGCTCTATTAAACAAATGTGTGTATTAGTTTGACCTTTCCCGCTAACGGTTAGCAAAATATTCAATTTTGAAAAGTCGGTTTTTTCCCGCCGATGGGTTTTTTTCGGCCAACTCTAGGTCACTCCCAGGTCGCACCGGAGGGGTAGAGCAGTGTGGCATATATCATCATGAAGCCCAGCAGATGCCCTACACATACATACAATCCGCTTTGGTACAGATCTTTTCAGTAGTTCAGGGTGATCAGGCAGTTTGCCAAATACCGGCACTTGGTCGGACCAAAATTTTCGAAAATTTCAAAGTCCCAAAAAATTTGCAGGGAAGCAGCGGGAGCAACAATAATACAGCCTCTAGGGTTATTTTGGTCGTTCTTCAAGATAGGCTATTAAAATCCTATATAGCTCATACCGGTAAGCCCACACTGGAGGTGGGTTTTTTCCCGGATATTAAAATGGGTTTTCCCTCTAGACTATACCTATACCAAATTTCAGCTCGATTTGTCAAATTATGCAAATTTGAGTACTGGGGGGGGGTAATCTGGAAAAGACCCGAAAAGGCTAGGCCAAAAATTGCAAGTTATACTGCGTCCTAAAGCTTCGAAAGCAATAAATACAGCTATGAATTCCAGCTCATAATAGTGTTAACCCTTTTATGCCCGCGGCGGCCATTTGGCGCAAGTGGTGATTTTTGGTATCTTATTTTTCGGGGCAGGGTCCAGTTGCCGTTTGGCAATCTGGGCATTTGCTCTTTTTTCACGTCCACCCTATTTTGGGAGAATATTTCGTCATTTGCTTGAAAAATCTAGTTTCTATGGCATTCCGCCGGCTATGAAAATTGTGATGATTTCAAGCCCTGTTCGAGCGCTGCCTTCAAGCAAATCCAGAGCCGGCTGTTTCATCGGCGAAAAAGTCGTTCCACCAGGTGATGCGGAAGGTGATGTGCATTAAAATAGCGCATAGTTTACTCCATCTTAGAATCAACACTTGCACCAAGAAATCAATTAGTTGCTTATCTGCATTCTGCAAGGAGTTTTCCCGACTGTGACGGCATCTAACTTTTGCCGGTACATTGCCGAGATCCTTCAATGCGTACATACGAAATATAGAGCTATTAATTCTCCCGATTGGTACTAGTCCCATCTCTCTAGGTACTCTCAGTAAAAAATGGCATCCAAAAACATAAAATTGGCGATTTTGCGCCGATTTCCCCGAGAAGTCTTGGGCACAAGAGGATTAAAATTACCGTTTCACATAAACACCTAAATGTTGAAATCAGCCTAATAAAAACTAGTAACCGCTGTCCGGGATGGGTTAGTAGAGCGTTCTACTTAATAACCAAAGGTCGACTATTTGATCCACGCCCTGGACACATTTTTTCACATCTTTCAAGTCCTGATTTCAGGCATTTGCAGTGGCATTTTTAAAGCTGATATCAAGAGTGCATAATTGCACTATATATAAGAAGAAGAGTAAGCCACTAGAGGGCTCCTCTTTTTGGCATTGCGTAACGGTGCTCCGACCACAATACGCGAATGTTCCCCCGTTTGGTGGGAGGGTCGACAAGCATACCCCCTCCCCGTTTGGTGGGGGGGTATGCAAAAGGGGTCCCCGTTTGGTGGGGGGGTATGCAAAAGGGGTCCCCGTTTGGTGGGGGGGGTGGGCAGAAGAGGGTCCCCGTTTGGGGGGGGGGTCGCCAAGTCAGGCTGAAAGAGAAGAGAAGCCCTCTAGTGGCTTACTCTTCTTCTAATATATAGTGCAATTATGCACTCTTGCTGATATGTTTACTGCCTCAACTGGCATTTTACAGAATCGTCATTTCTGCGGGGCAGTTTTGTTACTTGTACTTTGCACCTATTTTAGACGTAGAAAGGCGACTTCGAAATTGTCTTGGAGAAAAAAGTTCATGACGTCATCCTCGGCTGAAGGGGAATATTGGTCCGGCGCAAAAGATACCAGAAATGGTCCTGTGCACATAGTGTCTACGGTAGAAACCACATCAGTGGCGCCTTCTTGTTCTGAAGATAGTCAAACAAAAGATCTGTCTCAATCAGAGTCAGAAATTTGGTCGCGTCAACGTCAAACTGAAGAAGTAAAAACTAGAGACGATGAAATTGATGAATTTCTTGAAGAGTTGCTGCTATAACTGTTCTTTTCGCGTCATTTGTATAATTACAGAAGTTGTGTTGTAAATAAAGACTGAACTATCCGGTGCATGCTCGGATCGACTTGGTGGTGATAGAGGACTATTTATGTAACGGTTTCCAGGTGAGGAGGAGGTCCGGAGAAACTTGTTCTACTGTAATTGTTGAATAAAATGATGTAAGAATAAGCTTAACCCGAGCCACCCTTCACTCTGTTTGAAATCGAAAATTAATACAATATATATTACCTCAAAATAATTAGAATTAGCAAGACTTGAATCAAAAAATCTTTGATTTAAGCGCAATTTGCCTTTGCCTAGTAATATACATAAATAGCTAGTTAATAATTTTAACTCATTCCCCTTAAACAGATCAATAGAGTTAAGTCGTGAAAAGACCCTACACACAGAGTTGGACATGGACACATTTTTCTTGACCGTGGCCGCAGAAGTCGTGACCGCGACCGCAGACCGCATGCTAATTGTGCGACCGCAAAATTTTGAGTTAGTGAGCAGTAAATCCGTGCAAAAAGTCCACTTTTCTCGAATATTAAAGATATGCATTTTCACTATTTTTTGATTGCGCAACTGAAATTACAAAGGGAGTTTGATTTCTGTAAGGGTTATTTTTTCTGAAATTGCTAAAAAAGCTCAATAGTTAGAGGAAAACGAGAGTTTTGTCCGATTTGCTTCAAAATGTTCAAGTTTGGACGCTTGTTTTTCCCAAACCAAAAGATCAAACTCAAACCCCTGGAAAACAACCAGCGGCAATTGTCCCAAAAACGAGTGTGCAAACCACTTTCTGATTAATCGCATGAGTTCAAAGAAATTCGTGGTCAAAGCAATGCAATTGCCGTTTTTAAAATTTCACATTTTCTTTGCTGAGCCTAATAAAATAATTTGTGATGTGGATCGGATCGGATCGACCGATCCGGGGTCGGATCGGATCGGATCGACAGATTTTCGGATCGGATCGGCCGGATCGGATCGGCGTGATTTTTCCGGATCGCCGATCCGGCTAATGAGGCAAATTTTCAAAATTTGTACCAATTTCTTACAAAATTGCAATTTTTTTTGAAAAAATTTTCAAGATCTTTTTGTGTAAATGTTGAATTTTCTATTGTTAATATTTTTGTTTTATCTCCTCTTTCTAGATAAATAAATTTTTATATGCATATACAAAAAAGTCAAACGAAATTGCTCTGTAACATTTCCTGCTATGTAATTAATTTTCGGACATTGTCCGCTTTCTAAATTTAGTATATACCGCTGACTGCTGAGAGTGACTTATTCTGGTATGATTAAAAGTTCTCAATTAATACGAACGTTGTCTGAAATTGGAAGGAAACTTTTTCGCCCAAGTACGTTTGCTCCGAAGTGGACGCGAGAGCCTGCAAAATCCGCTGGACGCATTTTTGTACGACCAAGATTGTGGGTTCAAACTTCAATAATTTATCGCGAACTCATGCCTTCAGAGCAAACCCCAACAATATATATTTTTAGAATCGTCCTGAGCTGGAGATTTAGAACTACCTGCATCTCGGGATTGAATCACGGAACATATTTAATATTTAATATTATTTAATTTATTAAAAATATTTAATTTCTCGAAAATTTGACCAGATTCAAAATTTTGTATCCATGATCGAATAGAGTTGTTGAGTTTTGATCCAACACGGCGGAGAGCAGCGGCGTAATTAAGATAAGTTAAATTTTTTTATCCAATATTCTTATAACCATGAAACCAAATTTAGATCTTAACCTGAGTTTAAGGAGACAGGCTTAATCATTCTGCCACCAAACTAACTGTTTCTAAAACTATATTGAGTTAAGGATAAACTTAACTATGTATAAATTGTTTAAATTTATGTCTATTTTTGTACTAGGAAGGGAAATTTTGTTGTCAATGAAACAAAAGTGACGAATGGAATAGAATATTAACAATTGCAATTCTTTCGTTTAGTTTCTTGCTCTCTGTCGACAAATGCTGTTCAAGTAGATAAGACTCCCCTCCTGCGCCAGGGGTTATCAGGCGCAGACGAAGCTACCTGTGGACCGGACCACTGGAGGTTTTCCCCTATCACCATGCCATGCCGTAATCAGTGCCACAGCTAAGTTGTATTTGTGTAACCTGCTCTGTTACTTAGCTGTTAAGTTAAACTATCTCAGGGGTAGACCAATGTAGGATAAATGTTTGACTCAAGGCTTGGGGGTGAAAAAGGTCCCCTGGGTCTTGTGTCAAACTAAAGAAGATTTTAAATTGCAAATTAATGTAAATAGTTTGTTATATTTTGCATAAAGAAAGATAAGCACAATTTGTACCGAGATGTTACAACTCAACGGTTAAAACTAATTTTACAACTTTTGTGAGGGGATACCCTCCTAACAGACCGTATATTTCCTACTATCCTGTCTCAGTGCTCGCTATCCCTCCGACTCCATTTCTGCAGCCACTTTTTCCCCCTTTTGCCTTTCGAGCGGGCTTTCAGTTTAGTTTTTCAGCCTACCTAGTTGCTATTGCCATGCGGGGGGCAGCTGCATTCGGAAAAACGAATGTACTTGCCTTGGGAGTGACTGAAATAACCGTACGGTAGCTTGCTCGTGGATCACGTTTTCTGTCCGTGATCTTCTCCTCTCCGCCTCTCGACTGCGGTCTGCGGGGAGGACCACTTACGGGCCGCAGTGCGTGCCTAGTAGTGGTGGGCCACTTGCAAAAAAAATAGAGTTGTTCAAGATGCGTATTTTTGCACTTGCATTGGAATGATAGGCATTATTTAAAAGCTAATTATGAGCTGGAAGGAAATGTACCAATTTTTCGAGTTCACTATTTATTCATTGATGCAAGTTTTTGTAAATTCCCGGAAAAGGACGCATTACTGGTACTACTGGGGTCTAGTTGTATTGAAAAGGTTGTTCCGCTGGTCAAGACCTTTCGAGTATAGAGCTCTAAAACTGCTGGCAATGGAAAACATTTAAATTCGGAAAAAATTGTTTTCGTGAATTTGGAAACATTTTGGGAAATAATTGTATTGTAAAACGTGTTCATACTGTCATCAGTTTTTAAATCATAACCATATCGTGAGTATCAAAACATTTAGATTTCGGAAATTTTGAAAAACCGAAAATTCCGAAGTTGGGTGAAAAGGTTGAAAGTACAAAAATATGCATTGGAGCCAGATATATTTGATCAAGAAAACTAAATCTTCAATGTGCATAAATTTTAGCAAACCTTTTATTATATATTTAAAATTTCCCGTAATTAAAACGCGGGATTCCAGATTTTTTCCGATTTTCCATGCCGTCTCCATTAACGAACGAAAAACATACATTGCTTGTTTATAAATACGACCAAAGTTTATACGCACGTTTTTTGGTCTTACACTCCAGTTTGTTCAATTTAATCTTATCTTTGTATAGTTCTCACTTATCACTGTCTTTTGTGTAGTTCTCACCAGATCTTAAACATCCAAAACTAAAAAAACGTATTTTTCAAACGTGACTGCGCATCATTCTGCAGCTGCAGTTTTTGATACGGACTTTCGGAATTAAAGATTCAGATGCAAAGTTTGATGAAGAGTTTTGCAAAATAATGGAAAATGGAAAACTATCACAATTTAAGTGTCTAGAATTCAAAATTAGAATTATGGTCGGATCGGATCGGATCGGTCCGATCCGGGGCTGGATCGGATCGGATCGGATCGCCGACCGTTTGCCGGATCGGATCGGTAGGTGATTTTGGCTGCCGATCCGATCCGATCCACATCACTACTAATAATACTGGTTAGGCCGAAATGCCGGGGAGAGCTCTCGGTTAGGCATAACATGAATTGTAGGAGTACAAGTTTGGCCAATACTTGACTTACCGACCTGTGTTCTTGAAGCTGTCAAAATCTGACAATATTTGATTTTTCGAAAGATGGTCTATTTTTGACTCCAAAAATTTTTTGGTGTTATCTCTGAAACCGTAAGGAGTCAAAGAATGCTCGAAACAACAAAGTTGTAGGTATTGATAAGAGCATTTGAATGACTTCAAGTTTGTATGTGTTGGGTGACCAATTCCGCTGAACCCATAAAATTAAGAAATTAGCTAAAATCAAATTAGACAGAATTAGAAATGAACAAATTTGAACAAATTTCAGTAAAGGACTACGGTAAGGACTGACAGTTTGTACTTTGTACGACTTGTCCAACCAAAAGACAAAGCATTAACAAAATGAAAGTAAACATGAACCTGAAGATTCGTCCATATGACCACTTATTGTAATAGAAATACGAAAGATAATTTGGAAAAATTGAAAATTTTTGCTACAAATTGGCCCAAACTGCGAAGATTTGATAGAAATTTGCGGTCATTGCGGTCAAGAAATTTTGACCGCGACCGCGACCGCCCACGGGTACCTGCGGATACCCGCGGGTACCCGCGACCGCTTCCAACTCTGCCTACACAAGTGGAATATTACGGTTTGCCTTTTAGTGCGTACGCAATACGTGCTAAACATATATGTACAGTTGAAAACGGGTAGCTAGCTTTTACACGTTGCGTATGTAGGGGTATATATATATATATACATATATATCTATATATATTATATATATAGATATAGATATATACAGATATAGATAGATATAGATATAGATAGAGTATGTATAGAGGGTAGGGACTAGGGAATGTTGACTGGTTTGCTGGCTATATGATTAACACTGGAGTTAGCCAGTCTTAGCCAGTCAAGTCCCTCTCTCTAATGGCTTTTAACACTGGAATTAGACAGTCAACTGTGACTGGCTAATTTATAAATTAAAATAAATAAATAAAATAAATAAGTAAAATAAATATATTTATATATATATATATATATATATCTATATATATATATATAATTATATATTTTTATATATATAGTATATATAGAGGGTAGAGACTAGGGACTGTTGACTGGTTTGCTGGCTATATGATTAACACTGGAGTTAGCCAGTCTTAGCCAGTCAAGTCCATCTAACTACTGGCTTTGAACACAGAAAGTAGCCAGTAGACGGAGACTGTCTAATTTATAAATTAAGATAAATAAAGAAATAAAATAAATAAGTAAAATAAATATATATACATATATATATATATATATATACATATATATATATATATATATATATATATATATATATATATATATATATATATATATATATATATATATATATATATATATAGATAGACATATATAGTATATAGATATATATATATACATAGAGTTAGCCAGTATATAGCGTCGCGGTTGAAGGTATATATATATATATATATATATATATATATATATATATATATATATATATATATATATGTATATATATATATATATGTATATATATATATATAAATATATATATATATATATATATATATATATATCAAGGTATATGAATATATATACGTATATATATATACAAATAAATATATAATATATATATATATATATATATATACATATATATATATATATATATGTATATATATATATATATATAGAGGGTAGAGACTAGGGACTATGATGGTTTGCGGTATATATTATATATAGTTAGCCGTATATAGCCAGTCTAGGCCTCTCTCTAATGGTTATAACTAAATATAGCCAGTCAAGGAGGCTAATATAAATTAAAATATATATAGAAGTATAAATATATAAGTATAAATATATATGTATATATATATATATAAGTATATATATATAAGTATAAATATATATATATATATATATATATATATATATGTATATATATATATATATATAAATATATATATATATATATATATATATATATTATAGATAGATATATATTTATATATACATATATATATATATATATATATATATATATATATATATATATATATATAGAGGGTAGAGACTAGGGACTGTTGACTGGTTTGCTGGCTATATCATTAACACTGGAGCTAGCCAGTCTTAGCCAGTCAAGTCCCTCTCTCTAATGGCTTTTAACACTGAAATTAGCCAGTCAACTGTGACTGGCTAATTTATAAATTAAAATTAATAAAGAAGTAAAATAAATAAGTAAAATAAATATGTAAATAAAATAAATAAGTAAAATAAATAAGTAAAATAAATAAATAAATATATATATATAAACAAATAAATAAATAAATAAATATATA
>JASAND010023249.1:0-24719 GCA_030248195.1 Trissonchulus latispiculum
TGCCTGAAAAGTGGATCGGCAAAAACTGCCGATGCCTGAAAAGTGGGTCGGCAAAAACTGCCGATGCCTGAAAAGTGGGTCGGCAAAAACTGCCGATGCCTGAAAAGTGGGTCGGCAAAAACTGCCGATGCCTGAAAAGTGGGTCGGCAAAAACTGCCGATGCCTGAAAAGTGGGTCGGCAAAAACTGCCGATGCCTGAAAAGTGGGTCGGCAAAAACTGCCGATGCCTGAAAAGTGGGTCGGCAAAAACTGCCGATGCCTGAAAAGTGGGTCGGCAAAAACTGCCGATGCCTGAAAAGTGGGTCGGCAAAAACGCCGATGCCGAAAAGTGGGTCGGCAAATGCCGATGCCTGAAAAGTGGGTCGGCAAAAACTGCCGATGCCTGAAAAGTGGGTCGGCAAAAACTGCCGATGCCTGAAAAGTGGGTCGGCAAAAACTGCCGATGCCTGAAAAGTGGGTCGGCAAAAACTGCCGATGCCTGAAAAGTGGGTCGGCAAAAACTGCCGATGCCTGAAAAGTGGGTCGGCAAAAACTGCCGATGCCTGAAAAGTGGGTCGGCAAAAACTGCCGATGCCTGAAAAGTGGGTCGGCAAAAACTGCCGATGCCTGAAAAGTGGGTCGGCAAAAAAAAATTAACAGAACTGAAGCACGGACATAGCTTATACGTTACAAAATAGCTGAGTACAAAGAAGAAGAAGAAGAAGAAGCAGAAGAAAAAGGAGAAGCAGAAGGAGAAGAAACAAGCAGTACAATAGTTAGCACTACAGGTTCAAGTTCACTTTTTGACCCGTTCATACACCCAGAAGAAACCTTTTTCTATTCAGAAGAAGAATTATTTTCTCATTTTCCATTAGGCCACTGGTCAGGTCCACAATTTTTAGTAGGTTTGTGCGCTGAATACCATATTCGTGAGCTACTGTGGCAGAACGCTTATAACTATATGAGCGACGAGGAATCTAAGGTAGAAGATAGAATGCAACCTGAAAAATTTCTAATTAGTCCTAGACAGATTCCAGTCTTCAAGGGAGATCCCTCGGAAGACTTTGACGACTTTGTCGGTATATTTAATCGAGTCAGTATAGTCAATGGCTGGACTGCAGAAGACAGAGCAAAGATGCTCCCTGCTTTCTTGCAGGGATATGCTGCCGAAGTTTGGGAATCACTCCCCAGCGGAGTTCAGAAGGCATGGGAGGAGGTGGTAAAAAGTATGACAGAAGTTTTGGCAAAACGTAACGCCAGCTTGCTAAGTTCAGAGCTTCATCGAAGAATGCAGAAGCAGGAGGAAAAAGTTGAAGACTATGCTAGGTCTATCCAGAAATTGGCTAAGAGGGCCTATGGCTCTGAATTGCAGGGAAAATCAAAAGACCGATTAATGCGCGAAATTTTTGTGAACGGGTTGCATAAAAATATCCGCAGGTTTGTGTTATCAAGCAAACCAGACAGTTTTGAGGAAGCAGTAATTCGAGCTAAGGAACAAGAAGGGTTCGAGGAAATGGACACAGAAGGGAAACTGTCGGCACGTGCAGTTCATTTCGAACCTAACTCGACTAAAAGGAACGCTGAGACAGAACTAGACATAATGACAGAAAGTTTAAAATTGCAACAAGAACTAACAAAGCAGGTTCTACAAAGGCTGAATGTTATTGAGGAAAATATAAACCAGGTAAGTGAGAAGCGTGATTACCGTCCCTCACGTAGTCCATCACCACGACCGGCTGGTAGTTTTAACCCACAGCGCAATAGAAGGACGAGCGATGGGAGACCGATATGCAACCACTGTGGCCGACCTGGTCATATAGCTGTACGGTGCAGAGATAGAGTTGCACCTCGATCACCGGAACGCCTCAGAGCTCCTAATCCCACACCCCAAAGATTCACGCTTAATAGGCCTATAATACGATCACCTGCGAGACCCACTTTTGAAGGGCAAAGAAATATAAGAGAAAGCACCCGAGCTTTCCAATCGGACACAAATACATCCACCCAAAATGAAGTCGCCTCGCTGAGAGAACAAAATCGAAGACTCATAGAAAGACTGTTACTTCGGGATAATAGAACACAAGCAGAAAATATTGTCACTAGGCAAAGTGCATGCCACATGACTCAGGAACAGAGTGAGTCAAAATGTTTTGAAATAGGGTCGGAAGTTCCTGGAGTTACACCCGTGGTTTTAGGACATGTCGGTGGACAACCAGCTGAAATGTTGGTTGATACCGGCAGCAACGTAACGTTGGTCCATGCAGAGCTCCTACCAAGAGAGCTCGTTGGACAAATTTGTGAGTCGAACGACATTAAGTCCCTCTCAGGCCACAGTATCAACATACTAGGTAAATAATTGGAGGATTTACCTCCGGAAGGGGCTCCACGGTTGTCGTCGTTACCAACCCCACGAAACAGCAACAGGATGACCAAAGAGAACCAGCGTGGAGAAGAAAAAAACCTGAAAAAACAGACAGCAGTTGAATAAGAGTTCTAAAAAAAAAAAAAAAATTTATGACATATTACGTTGTTGAATGAAGGTTGGGGTGGGATAGTTGGATTAGGCGGAGGTGGATAACAAACAGGTAGGATGGGACCAGCACCCTCCACAGTTACTCCTAACTTTTAACTATTTTGGTAGGGGCCCAGAATTTCCCGCATAAACCAGAATTTTACAAATGTGTTAGGGTGCAAGTCGACCAGGGCAAGGTGCTCGATTAGCAACATGTAAGCTTTAAGTTTTCTTCTGACAATTGCCCCTCGCGTCCTTGCCCATGACCGTCGCCCACAGCTCCGGAGCTGCGAGGGGCACGACGGTGGTCGGCAGCCCAACCACACCTATAATTAAAATAAACCGTTAACTTGGTTGTGACTCAACGTTAATCCATACTTTGATTTAAATTCGTTGCTATTAGAAAAGTTGAAAATAATTTCTTTTAATTTTGTTTTAGTGTAACCCTTACTTGTGATATTACTCAAAAGTAGACCGACCCTGTCTTTGAAGTCACAATAATTTTTACAGCAAACTAAAAATCTCCTGAGTTCATTTTTTACTACGAAATAGCCGCATTGGGAGGATATGTTTCCTCTTAGATCTGGCATGTATGTGACTTCAAAGTCAAAATCATCCCTTTTGTCGTACAACTTGTAGTTGAAGTGTCCATTCTCAATTTTTATACTCAAATCTAAAACATCAGCTTCGTGTTGTTTTGATTTACTTGCTTTAAGGTAAACTACGGGGTAGATATCTTTGTGTACCTGAATTCCGTCTGACGTCTCTATTCATGAACACAATAACCCTAATCCGAGCGTTTACCTAATAACAACCTAACCGGACAAACAATCTGCTATACGAACCCTCAGACCAATCACACCCCAAAGATTCACGCAAAGCCAAAACATCACCCGAACCCACGAGGGAAGAAAGCTCGTTGGACAAATTTGTGAGTCGAACGACATTAAGTCCCTCTCAGGCCACAGTATCAACATACTAGGTAAATGCCCGGTAGAGCTACAGTTGGGGAAACAGAGAATAAATGTCAGTGCACGACAAATGAGAGACTGCCCATTTGACGTTGTCATGGGCACTGACGCGCTGACACAGTTAAATGCACAATTAGATTTTAATCAAGGAATCTTACGTACCGACCTAGGCAGTTTGCCTATGTACGTTGACAACTTTACGGATAGAAGGCTTTCAAAGTCCTACTTCACAAGAGTTACTTTAAAACAGGATATAAAACTACTGCCTCAGTGTGAGGCCGTTGTTAACGCGGAGTTAGAGACATTCAAAGAAGGTGATATAGGTATTATTGAGCCACACTGGCAATTAAATGAAAAATACGGATTGTTAACAACGCCTACATTAATAGAGGTAAGAGGAGGAGCAGGTTGCCTAAGAATGGCAAACCTTCAAGATGAGGTGATATTATTGAAGGCAGGGATTACATTAGGAACATTTGAAACATGTGAACCAATTAACGCAGCTGAAACATGCAGCACACGAGCGTTAGTCGAAACAGAAAGTAAAAATACACGTAGTACTGACTGGCTGCAACAGCAAATCAACTTTTCGCAAAGCACCCTATCTATCAGTGAACAACAAGACTTGTTGAACTTATTGAGCGAGTATGCACATGTGTTTGCAGAAGACGACATGGACTTAGGACACTGCACGCTAGTTGAACACCACATAAACACGGGGGAAGCTCCACCAGTAAGAAAAAGACCTTATAGAATACCAGAAGCATTAAAGGGGGAGATAAAGCGACAGCTGAATGAAATGGAGGAAAAGGGTATTATAGAATTGTCGGCAAGTCCTTATGCTTCACCGCTAGTACCAGTCAAAAAGAAATGCGGCGCTATACGAATTTGTGTAGATTACAGGGGCCTGAATGAAATCACTCATGGGGACTACTACCCACTCCCAAATATCGGCGAGACTTTAGATCAATTAGGGGGAGCGCGGTATTTTTTCCACCATGGATTTAGCTTCGGGGTACCACCAGATATCAGTGGCGAAGCAAGACCGTGAGAAAACAGCTTTTTGCTCACCCTTTGGCCTCTACCAGTATACGCGAATGCCGTTTGGACTTAAAAATGCACCAAGCACATTTCAAAGAACAATGGAACTTTTGTTCACCGGCATTCTTTCAGAGACGTGCTTTATTTTTATTGACGACATACTTGTCGCCAGTAAAGACTTTAAGGAACATTTAAAAAATCTTCAAGAAGTTTTCGAAAGGCTACAGCAAGCCAATTTAAAACTGAAACCACGGAAATGCAATTTCGGGAGGAAACAAGTTTTATTTTTGGGGCATGTAGTATCTGCTAACGGTATATCACCAGATCCAGACAAGGTGAGAGCTGTTGCAGATTTTCCCATACCAACAAAAACGAAAGAAGTGAGATCTTTTGTAGGACTTGCATCCTACTATAGAAGGTTCATACAAGACTTCGCCAAAATTGCCCGCCCCCTACACAAACTAACGGAAAAGGATAAAACATTTGAGTGGTCGGCAGAATGTAATACAGCTTTTAAGACACTGAAGGAAAAGCTAACAACCGCCCCAATCCTAGCATTCCCGGACTTTAAGAAAACATTTACTTTAGCCACCGACGCATCTGGATACGGCATCGGTGCCATTTTAGGGCAACTAGTCGAAAACAGTGAGGTCGTTATAGCCTACGCGTCAAGAGGCCTCAATAAAGCGGAAACAAAATATTCGACAATTGAGCGTGAAGCGTTAGCAATCATATGGGCCGTGAGATACTGGAGACCATATCTGTTTGGGAGGAAGTTCACAATCTACACCGATCATGCACCACTAAAGTGGTTAATGACCATGAAGGATACGTCCAGTCGCTTAGCCCGTTGGGCTTTACAGCTAATGGAATTTGATTTTGAACTAAAGTACAGACCTGGTAAAGCAAATTCTCATGCAGATGCGTTGAGTCGAATTGTCGACGGTGGAGAAGGCTTTTCAGCCTTGACCGTTTTGCCCAGCACACTTACTCTCCTGGGTAAGATAAAATCAGAACAAAGCACAGACGGGTCCCTAAAGTATTTATTGAAGTACATTCAACAAGGAATTCTCCCACAGGAGGACAAATTAGCTCGAGGACTGGCGGCAAAAGCCGACACTTACTTCATAGATAAAGGCGTCCTCTGTCATCTATGGATAGACTATGAGGGTAGGAGACGCGCACGCTCTTGGCCGCAAATAGTGGTGCCAAAGGCACTGCAAGCAGAGGTCATGGAGATTCACCACGACGATGTCCTTAGTGGGCATTTAGGAATCGACAAGACTTTCGATAAAATACGCCGAAAATTTTACTGGGAAGGAATGTATGCAGACATTCGAAAGTGGGTACGCACATGCACCACATGCGCCACAAAGAAGCCTCCACAGTACACGGTTGAAATGCCTTTGAAGTCGATTACAGTGAAAGAACCTTTTGAGATTGTTAGCGTTGACGCCGATGGCCCGCTACCAGTAACTGAAAGGGGTAACAAGCACATAATAGTATTCGTTGACCTATTCACAAAATGGCCTGAAGCGTTTGCAGTGCCAGATTTGAAAGCAGAAACGACTGCTCAGGTCTTTGTAGAAGGCGTCGTGTCTAGGCATGGTGCACCCCTATGCCTACTGAGTGATAGAGGAACTAATTTTATGTCAGAGTTAGTCCAGGAAATTTGTAAAATATTTAAGACCCGTAAGTTAAACACCACAGGCTACCACCCGCAGACTAATGGGCAATGCGAAAGAATGAATAAAACGTTGGTGACGATTCTGTCAATGTATGTATCGTCCGACATGAAAGACTGGGATGTCTTTCTTCCGTTCGCCTTAATGGCAGTCAGGACAACCATACAAGACTCTACCCGGGAGACACCATTTTTCTTGATGCATGCAAGGGACGCATACCTTCCGAGTGATACGGATCTTAGGGAATTCGTAGGAGACCCACCGACGGCGGAATATGCAAAGGAAGTTGTAAGTAGGATAAGTGAGGCAAAGAACTTAGTGAGAACCAATATTGAGCAGGCACAGATGAAACAGAAAAAGTATTACGACGAAGATAGCAAGGAAGCAAACTTCAAGGTTGGGGACAACAAGGTGTGGCTATACGTGCCAGCCGTCCCTAAGGGTAAGCCGGCCAAACTATGCCATCTGTGGAAAGGGCCTTATGAAGTGATTGCCCTTCCCACTCCAGAAACCGCAACTATACGCTTAGCCATTGGCCATAAGAACAAAATAAAAACAGTAAATGTTAGTCGGTTAAAGATATGCTATGGGGACGACGCTAGGACAAGACCCAGAGACGAACCCCTCAAGGCACCAGACACTCCACTCAAGAACACAGGTAAGGAAGTTGACTCAAACGAAACAGCACCGAACGATGAAAATAACCTGGAAGCATCCTCCCCAACCGGACCTCCCAAGTTTAAGGTTAATGAAATAGTGTGGGCCAAGTTGAAAGGATACCCCATATGGCCTGCTCGAATAGCCGGCCGAAACGAGATAGAGTTACACCCACCAAAGAAGCCCGGTGACTGGGTACTGGTGCAATTCTTTGGCGACCATAAGCATACATACGTATTAAACGATGCATGCCAAGCATATAACCCAAAGAGAACACAGGTTGAATTGGACAAGGTACGAAAGTCACTTAAGGAAGCTATTCTAGAAGCTGACGAATACGCTGACCCACAGGGGACAGCTAGAGGAATACTGCTGGCTCACAGGTACAAGAAAAGACTGCAGCCAAATGGTTCAAGACAATCCCCAATTAAGTTCTCTATGACTGGCCTTGCTATAGCTCTGTTATGTATAGTTTTGGTTAGAAGCCTGGGCACGAACGCTGAATCAGATCTGGTTTCTAGTTATAAGTGGACAGATTCACCTCAACACAAACTACGACCGTATTATAGCACACTGCTGAGTAAGGAAGGGGTTGTCAGAAACACAAAGGCTTATATAGATCATTATTTAGTGCTCCCACTTTTCAAGGATGAAGTAGAAGTAATAATGTTTCCGCCTTGTCCGAATTTACAGAACTATAGTGCCCACTCGATCTGGTTTCAAATGCTAATGTTGGACTTGTGCCAGTTGGCACGCACCCTCAACGAGAGTTCTCAGTGGACTCGCGTCAAATTAGAGCATGAACTGCATGCACTTAGAATAGGAATGACCAAGACAAATCTTGACAAAGAAGTAAAGGATAACAAGGGGAGACGGCAACGTGGAGTATTGAAAGGATTAGCTTGTCTAATAGAATCTATGTATGGGGGGTGTTCTGAAAACGATATTGACGCAGAAAAAGTGAAGCAGGCATTGATAGCAGCCAGTGAAAGGCAAGATGAATTTGCAGTAAATTTAAAAGAAGTCAATAAGGGGTTAATTTCTACTTCAAAAATGGTTTTGTCTGGTTTTCAGAACGCGAACCAAAAATTCGACATTTTGGGTCATGCAGCTGACGAATTGAATCGAAAACAAAATTTTTTCGAAAGACAACTTAACATAACATTACAGCAGGTTTCCTATATTGGGGAGTTAGTACAGTTCCAAACGCAGTCGATCATAAATTTGCAGTCGTGGATTGTACACATTATGCAATGGCACGACCGGCTCGAAAAGGCTCACCGTTTCGCTCTTGCTATAAAGCAGTTGAGCAGCGGCTACTTGTCTACAGAGGTTATCCCTTATACAGTTCTTCAGAAGTTAGTTAGAGAGTTGAACGAAAAACTGGAATTTAGGGAACAAGAACTTATGTTTTCACATGAGAACACGGAAGGGATGTACGAAATGAAAATTGTTCATTCCGTCTGGTATGACGGCAAAAACTTTGTAGTTAGGCTACACTTGCCCTTACAGGATGCATCACGTAATTTTGAACTATGGAGAGTGGAAACCCTCTCACTGCCGTTGCCAGGACAGGTGCATGAAGTTGTAATCCAACCCAATTTCAAATACTTAGGAGTCAATGAAAAAGAACAAACATACATTTTGGTTACAGAAGAAGAATACAGACAATGCAATGGGAACAGCATTAAAACATGCAAAGCTTTGTTCCCTATTTTCGGGTTTAAGCAGGGTGCATGCGAACTAGCGTTGTATAGGAATCAGAACAGAAATGAGGTGGAACGGTTATGTTATACAAAAGTCAGGGATAGCGACAACAGACTCAGTGCATTTAGTATGTCGAACCACACATGGTTCATTGCTAATGCCGCAGCGCCTTGGCATATGTTCTGCAAAAATAAATCACCGGTACCTTTAAAAGCATGCACCCAGTGCATTATAAGTCTACCCTGTGAGTGTGGACTTGCGACTCCCACCGGAAGCATACATGCACTAGCACAAGGCTGTGACTTTTGGGTTGCACCAAGGATGACTACTTTGCATGCAGCTAATGTTTTTACGTATAACAGTAACGCTACACACGCTATTGACGTGAGTAAGCTGATGTTCGTAGTTCCGAAAACACCAAAAGCCGCGTGGGTTAACAATACATCCATTGTGCGAAAGTTAAGTTACGTCCCAGCTACACAAAATTTTACATCTAAAATACAGCAAATAATAGCACAAGGAGAAAATTTGAAAACGCAAGATGAAAAGCTAAAGCTAGCATCCGAAAAAGCCATTGCGCTAATTCATAGTACACAGGAATCCCGGTCATGGTGGATATATTCTTTGCTAATAGGAGAAATTGTACTCTTTTTCCGTATAACCGTATTAGCTTTGAAACAAGTCGGCATCGGTTGGGTAATGGGGTTACCCATATCTCATAAAGAACAGGACCCGATTTCTTGTGGAAAATTTTTGAATTTTCGAAATATAAATAAAATGGTACCTCAATTAGACCTAAGCCCACTCCCTGAGCTTGAACCTTTAGAGCAAATATTTGAAGAACACAAACGGGGCACGGCTAATTTGCATGCACACAATGAAAAGCGCACAGACGCAAGCGCCGAATAGGTAGTAAATTCGAAGCGCAAAGAATCAACTTCATTGTTTTGTTTAATTTTGTAATATGTAACCTAAGTATCTTATTATTTAGCCATGTACATGAAAAAAAAAACAAAAAATTAGGAGTAGAAGTAGAAATAGATAACTTGTTTAGCCAGTTATGTTATTAAGAGGCAACCGTCCAGTCGGTGTACACACGTGTCAATGTATATAAGTAGATTTACACAGTTATTCGCTTCGTATTAAACGTATGTAAACAGTGCGTATGTAATTACATGCTTTATTATAGATTCAGAATCACTGAAGCCCAGCAGCCTGGGAAAGAAGGAAGTTCTAAACGGTGGACAATTTTCCAAGGTACGCAAAAGTACAGGCTATTCAGAATGATGATGAGTAATGTAGCCCCTAGTTTGCAGCAGTGTCTAATCACCCACCCAGAATGTAGCACATGTCACAACAAGCTAGAAGTTACACATACTGTACAGCCAACTACCGGTACCCCACCTCTCGCAGCAGAACTGATTAAGCTTACCACGGCCTTGTGCACCAGGTGCGCGAACGATGATTACAGTAATACGTTCTCACTCATTCACACAGCACTTCCGGGGCCCACTCAAATCGCTGTTCATCAGTTCTCATGTCTTTGCACATTTGAAGTTAAAGTTTTTGTTTTCACGCACCCAATGTGTGACACTCTGACGGTCAAGTGCGCACACACTAATTGTCCTTTAGAAATTTTCCAGTAAGCAGCACGGTATTGCACTGTATACCTTGTAAAACTGTACATACATACATGCGCATATATTCCATATATATATCCTTATACCTAGTAGTCATTCAATAGCTGTAATTATATACCTACATTTATATACATGGGGGAGTAGAACATAAACATAAACAGGAGGAACTGACCTTAGTATCTATAAATATAGTCAATTTTTTTGGGTTACTGAGACATAATAGTAGCAATCGGAATCAGATCAGCTCCCAGGTCCGTCTAGTTCTTGGCTAAAAATAAAAACACGTTTGATTATATGAATGAAGCGGCTTATATAAACCAACAGTTTGTTTTACTTTGTTGTAATTTTTATAGTGGAATGGCAGAAGCCGAAGCCGAAAAACTGAAGGGGGATTGGCAGAAGTATGTAAAAGCCACACGCAGATGGAAGAAGTCCAAAGCCAAAACCTTACGTCTCAGGGATTCCAGACTTGAGGCCATGAAGAAGCTAAGTTCCTATTATCATGACACAGCAACAATTGCTAAAGTAAAGTGGGTACCCCGTAAGGTTAGAAGAATCGGGTTGCCCAGAGGGCATGAACAACAGAATCTCTTGTCGATGGAAGACCATGCTCCACTAGGGGCAGTAAAGGAGGATGGTGAGCAGAAAGCCCAAAATCCAATAAAGGTGGGGGTTAATGTCGAAGAAGTACACCACTCGTCCGCGGATGAGTCGGTGGAGACACCATACCCTTCCGATTCCGAAGAAGACGGCAATGGTTTGTCAGGGCGTCGCTTACAAAAGGAGCGAACCCTGTCAGACCAAGAGTGGTATGCGAAGGCTGATCGTAAACCGCTCTTGCCAAATCCCCCGCCCTTGCTAAAGCTCGGAAACACAAGCTCCCTACCTGACCAGAAGAGCGCACAAATAGGTGAGAAGTTGTTGGAAGACCCACCACGACTACCACAAGTTTTCCGCACACAGGTCAGACAGGATGCAGTAGAGTTTGAGGTCGCGCTGAGATCACAGCTAACATCTGGAATGGTACCCATGAATTGGGTCAATCAGTTCCTGCAGGAATATGAAGCCCACTACTGCTCCATCTGCATCGACCAGAAGGATGGCAAGGCACTGTGGATGAATATGAAGGACTACCTACGGAAGTTGGCTTTGAGCATCTACAGAAGAGAAACGCGACTGGCGTCAAATTTCCATCGAATGGACGACAGGCCCGGACCTTCGTGGAAATAAACAATGAAAACCTAAAGTTTTTTGAACCTTAAACTTTCAAAATGGGCAGGACAGTTGCTATGATTGTAAACGTAATTATGTAATGTAAACATACGTGCATGTGCTATGATATACACTCTCACAAGGCGGAAGATGTATATATGTAAAGAAAAATTTTCAATTTAAAAGCACATAAGAAATAGAATTGTACTTTACACGTTTTGCAAAATTTTATCGAAATTATCATTGTTTAGATGGATTACATCAGTACTCTGTCGGTGCAAGCTCAGAAGGTGCTGTTCAACAAATGCTATAGTCACATCGCCCCGTTGTTCAAGTCCTTTGCTAAACGGAGCGATGCTAGCAAGGAGGCACTTGAAGATTTTGTTGAGTTCTTAGACGACATGGAACTCAATGACGAAGGGGATGCCCTGTTCGGTTACCGACCCCATTTGCAACTAGATAGCTGCCACCCTATCGGGCTAATTGCGGAACCGATTAAGATTACAGACGAAGTTCTTACTAAGTTTCGTAGGGCCGACACGCCACAGGAATGGATCGAAGCTTTTAACACTATCACAGCTAAGCTTAGAATTGACACAGGGCCGTTCGAATTTTTCCGCCTTTCCGGGGATGCTTTCACCTGTGACATCTATTCCCAGCACCCACGAAATCTGGTGCTGACCGTGCTTTTCTGGACCAACTGGGAAGGACATACGGATGCTGTTCAGGCCAGCAAGTTGGCGGATTTGGTCGCTTCCACTGTCGGAGTCAAACCTTGGAGAGAGAATATGCCTACCTGCCTGATGCACCTGATGGGAGTACTGGAGCGTGAAGAGGGAATGGAGCATAGACGGCGTCTGTTCAACAGCAACAAGCGCCGACAGAGTATCTGAAGCAAACCCAGAAAATTTTGAGGGAACTTTTGACAATTTGGAATTATAATTTGTTCTGAATTTGTATTCCGTATAATAATCTCTATTGCTTTGTAACAGTGTTGATGCCTTATATTTATGTGTCATATTTAATTGTGGACAATATTTATTCCTATAACATTTGGTTTACTGTTATTGTTTATGCCATATTTAATCTAAGAACGTGTTCATGTTGCGTATTCGTAATTGATATGGTCATTGAATACTTTGTGTTCGTTATATGCAATACGTATACCTTATATAATTTACTGTTGCCTTAACTATTTAATCGTATTGTTTTTTATTGTTGGTACCCAATATCGGTATCACATGTTACCATAATAATGTCGTATATTAATCGCTTCTTATTTAATCAGCTTTTTAATTAAATATAACGCTTACCGCAATAAATTAAAATAGGAATAAGGCATTAACGATCATCACTTCGCACTGACATTCTAACGTAATGGAATGGTGAGAGCAACTAGAAATCTTAACGCGAACAAGTTGAAGTTGATAGAAAGAGAAACTAAAACGCCGAGTGTAAGTTGTAAGTCAAAGGCGAGCAGTACCTTGCTAAGTCAAAACATTAACTTTCTGCATCTTTCCCGAAAGCCAAAGCTAGTCAAACTTATCTAAAAGGGGAGACCAGTCGGAAAATTTGTATATAACAATTGCATACAGTGTACGTGCATCAAGCAAGGGCCACAAATTCAACTCTTGAAATGTTTTGACTATTTAAATTTTAAGCTCCGCCAAACTTTTCATAGGGGGCAACCAAGCTGAAGTGATTTTTGAACGATAAAAGGGGAATTGTGTCTATGAACAAAATTACTTCCATCCTTAAGAGCAAAACACCGCAGGCTTGTGCCGTTAAGTCAAACTTTTCTATTTTACATACCCACGGGCGAATCAAGAACGCAAGCCCTTGTAGCCATAGACTGTAAAACATCCACACTTTCTACGTCTACCTTCGTCTGATAACCTAGCAAGCAGGTCCTGCACACAGCCATATCCAACTAGTATATAAATCAGCAGTGGTTTCGTTCACTACACTTACAAATGGGACATTTGTCTCTAGAGGGGGACGATTGTAACGGACTAAAACTATACCACAGTTTCAAATACTAGCAAACCAATTTATCTAGGTACAGAAGCTTATTTCATTCCTAATTAACAATTGCAAACTTAGGTATCTAAAGATTAAACTGCAGAAGTAGGTAAAGCCAATAAGTGTAACTTCATTTTATTCCTGTCTACTTCCTAAGGTCTGCAGGTTTACACCTTTAACTACCGTAAGCTAGACCCAAATATTGGAAGCGTCGGCCTCCAAGATAAACAAAAGTCATAAGATTTTAGTATATAAGAGCATATATTCCTCGAGCAGTGCGCGCTGCACTATCAACAGCCAATAAGGAAGTGTTCTAGAGAGTTTCAACCAATTACAGCACGAATGATTACATGGACACGAGGCATATAAGAGCATATAAGCAGAGGAGCACGTCTAATATAAATTCATATAAGATCATATAATTTCATATAATTTGCTATTTAAGTTTGTGAAAATTGTTTTGTTCGTCAGTGTCTGTGGTACTTTAGTTTGGAACGGTTGAGTTGTTCGATTGTCTGCAATAAAAGCGGTAAGCGTAGACGTTGTTCGTAGGGACATAGATTGCTGTTAAGTAGGTACCAAAGGCTCGACGATAGTGGCGGCGTGCCCGTATTATTCAATTTACATCACTGTTACGATCAAAGGGGCATAGCCCGTCACAAGTGGGTCGGCAAAAACTGCCGATGCCTGAAAAGTGGGTCGGCAAAAACTGCCGATGCCTGAAAAGTGGGTCGGCAAAAACTGCCGATGCCTGAAAAGTGGGTCGGCAAAAACTGCCGATGCCTGAAAAGTGGGTCGGCAAAAACTGCCGATGCCTGAAAAGTGGGTCGGCAAAAACTGCCGATGCCTGAAAAGTGGGTCGGCAAAAACTGCCGATGCCTGAAAAGTGGGTCGGCAAAAACTGCCGATGCCTGAAAAGTGGGTCGGCAAAAACTGCCGATGCCTGAAAAGTGGGTCGGCAAAAACTGCCGATGCCTGAAAAGTGGGTCGGCAAAAACTGCCGATGCCTGAAAAGTGGGTCGGCAAAAACTGCCGATGCCTGAAAAGTGGGTCGGCAAAAACTGCCGATGCCTGAAAAGTGGGTCGGCAAAAACTGCCGATGCCTGAAAAGTGGGTCGGCAAAAACTGCCGATGCCTGAAAAGTGGGTCGGCAAAAACTGCCGATGCCTGAAAAGTGGGTCGGCAAAAACTGCCGATGCCTGAAAAGTGGGTCGGCAAAAACTGCCGATGCCTGAAAAGTGGGTCGGCAAAAACTGCCGATGCCTGAAAAGTGGGTCGGCAAAAACTGCCGATGCCTGAAAAGTGGGTCGGCAAAAACTGCCGATGCCTGAAAAGTGGGTCGGCAAAAACTGCCGATGCCTGAAAAGTGGGTCGGCAAAAACTGCCGATGCCTGAAAAGTGGGTCGGCAAAAACTGCCGATGCCTGAAAAGTGGGTCGGCAAAAACTGCCGATGCCTGAAAAGTGGGTCGGCAAAAACTGCCGATGCCTGAAAAGTGGGTCGGCAAAAACTGCCGATGCCTGAAAAGTGGGTCGGCAAAAACTGCCGATGCCTGAAAAGTGGGTCGGCAAAAACTGCCGATGCCTGAAAAGTGGGTCGGCAAAAACTGCCGATGCCTGAAAAGTGGGTCGGCAAAAACTGCCGATGCCTGAAAAGTGGGTCGGCAAAAACTGCCGATGCCTGAAAAGTGGGTCGGCAAAAACTGCCGATGCCTGAAAAGTGGGTCGGCAAAAACTGCCGATGCCTGAAAAGTGGGTCGGCAAAAACTGCCGATGCCTGAAAAGTGGGTCGGCAAAAACTGCCGATGCCTGAAAAGTGGGTCGGCAAAAACTGCCGATGCCTGAAAAGTGGGTCGGCAAAAACTGCCGATGCCTGAAAAGTGGGTCGGCAAAAACTGCCGATGCCTGAAAAGTGGGTCGGCAAAAACTGCCGATGCCTGAAAAGTGGGTCGGCAAAAACTGCCGATGCCTGAAAAGTGGGTCGGCAAAAACTGCCGATGCCTGAAAAGTGGGTCGGCAAAAACTGCCGATGCCTGAAAAGTGGGTCGGCAAAAACTGCCGATGCCTGAAAAGTGGGTCGGCAAAAACTGCCGATGCCTGAAAAGTGGGTCGGCAAAAACTGCCGATGCCTGAAAAGTGGGTCGGCAAAAACTGCCGATGCCTGAAAAGTGGGTCGGCAAAAACTGCCGATGCCTGAAAAGTGGGTCGGCAAAAACTGCCGATGCCTGAAAAGTGGGTCGGCAAAAACTGCCGATGCCTGAAAAGTGGGTCGGCAAAAACTGCCGATGCCTGAAAAGTGGGTCGGCAAAAACTGCCGATGCCTGAAAAGTGGGTCGGCAAAAACTGCCGATGCCTGAAAAGTGGGTCGGCAAAAACTGCCGATGCCTGAAAAGTGGCTTTGAAGTGATGGGTCTAATTTATGAGAGCTGGGTCAGCCGTTATCTTAAAGATTATGTCGTAAAGCCCAATAACTAAGAGCGTGGCACTTGCTACGCTCTTGTTATTCTGTTAGGCCTAGCTGCCTGTGTAGTCAGTATTTCGATATCTCAAACCAGTAAAACGTTCTGGCCAATAATCTGAAAAGTGAGTTTTTCCCACTTGACTATATATCTTGATACGGGTAGAAGCACAGCGATCGAGTTCGCGCTGTCCTCCCGGTCCTTCCTTATGTTCAGTGCCATCCAGAATCCGCAAGAAGGCAAAATCCAAATCGTAAAAATTTCTGAACATTTACATTTTGCAATATATATCCTTGAATAGTATATCCCTATATATATATGTATATGACGTATTGCAATAGTATTTCCTTGAAAAGGCTGACGAGCCCGGAAATTACAGACAGGTTATCTTTGACTTCCAAAAATTTCAAGCCCTTCACGACTTCTTCACGCCCTTCACTAAATTTGGGGTAAAAGCTGTTAAATTTGACAGTTTTTGGTGTTATTTTCCCGCTCCCCCTGCTGTAAAAGAAGGCAGATGATACTCGATCTTGACAACCTGTTTTTTCAGAAAAGGTCTTGTCAATTTCTTGAAGTTTGCATTATAGACTTATGATGTATAGCAATTCATAACAGTCATACCTGAAATGTTAAGCTTTGTGTTGCATTTTGGTCAAAAACTGTCAAAATTTTTCAAATCTCGCAAATTTTTGGCTCGGTCAGGAGCCTGTCAGAAGTCAGTATGTCAAAAACTTTTTGCTAGTTTTGTCCTAATTTTGCTGGTTTCGTAAGCTCATCTGAATGTATGCTTTAAAACAATGTATAAAACTCTTTCCAACTCCCAAAATTGCGAAAATTACAGCGTTTCAAAAAATTACGATAAAAGGACTGCACAAAAGGATACTCCCACCTTACATGACTGTCAGTGACGCTTCTAGGCTTGCAAGAAATGGGAATGAGTGGTCTCTGACTAAATTTGCTCCAAAACGCTTTGCTAATAAAATTAGGACCTGAGCCAGTATCAATGAGCGTCTTAGTGTATAAGACATTTATATGAGCATTTATGAAAACAGGAAAAGCAAATACAAGATGAGATGAAGATGAACATGGCATAGATTCGGGAACAAAGTCATGAACAAAATCAACATCAGAACAATTAATTGAAGCACCTACGGAATAACTAGGCTCGGACACAGAAACAGAATTCTCAGACACAGAAACAGAATTCTAACTATTATTCAGTACAAAAAAATCAAAAGAACTCATCCTCGATCCATCCCGGGCAGGAGCGAGGCAGGCAGCGGCAACTGGCGGCCCTGGAGCAAAAAGTTCCACAACGCCTTTAGCGCCCAAAATGATCAGCGCCATCACGCTGGTAACATAGTTGTCCAAAAGATTCGCTAGCTGTTAGAGAAGCTAATTGGTTAGACAATGACTGAACCTGGCGGCTCAAATTCTGTACCTGATTTTCAAAATAACAAAACATCAAAGCAGAATCGCTTGACAAATCCGCACTGGTTAGCACCAGTCGGCATCAACCGGCTCTTGCTGCTTCTGAGACTTGAGCTTGTTTTTGGAAGGGAAGGAACTGTTAAGAACTAAAAAGAAAAAGACAAAAATGAAGGGGGGTTCGTTCGACGACTAAAGCAGTAGTTAGCCTAAATAGACTTGATAGTAGTTGTTGGCTATGGTCTGACACAAAAATTTAGTTTAGTATGGTGTTGTCAGGTGGTGTGATATGTTGTGCTGGCTTGATGAGAAAGAACGCGTTATATCAGTTTAATTCTATGCGTTTGTTAAATTGTGTTCTATTTAGTATTCTTGTGCGCTCTATTCTAATCCCTATAGTGTTCTATTCTTGTCGGTTGCATTCAGACAATTAACAATTTAGCTAAACACTTTGTAATTGGCTTTTTAGCGTGCACCAGCATTATTCTTGATTTTTATTCATTAATAGGCTCCAGAAGCAAACTAACTAACTAACTAACACGACAGATGTTGCCCGTGTCAGAAGCACTGCTAGTACGAGCGGTAAGACTGCTAGTCTGCTAGACTATTTTTACAAAGTTTTTTTAAAAAACGAAAAAATTTTAAATTTTTTAATTAAATTTAAATAATTCAAAAAAAGAATTTTGATAAATTGTTTGAAATTCTAACAAAATGCTGCTTTTGAGCATTCTAAAATTGGTTCTGGTTTCGGTACTTTTGAAGAACCGGTTGCAGAACTGGAATCACGTCGATCCATGTGTGTTGTGTGCCAGTTTTATGTATTTATATATTGCTATTTGCTTTCTATATTATTTTGTTGAAATAGGTGCTGGTCCCAGTTCGAGAGAAGTCTCCACGCCGGGACCAAGTTCGAAAGAAGTCTCCACGCCGGGACCCAGTTCATCAGAATTCGCCACACCTCCAAAAGGCAAGCCTGCTGATTCCTCCCTTGATTCCAGCGCATCTTCACCGCGGGCAAGTGTAAATCCCAGAAAACGAAACGAACCACGAAGCGGAAGCAGACGTCCTGGCCAACTGAGGCTCAAGTGGCCAAAATCGCAAGAATTGCCAATCTTGCCAGTTAGATTCAGAATGTTGCCGAACTGCTTCAAGCAGAAGGAGCAGTTGAATTGCCCCAGGGCAATTAAAACGATGTTTAAGTAAGTTTCGACATGTGTATGTGTTCTTGAGCTTTAGAACGTAGGCATTACGTGCAAATTTCTTTGAAGTGATGGGTCTAATTTATGAGAGCTGGGTCAGCCGTTATCTTAAAGATTATGTCGTAAAGCCCAATAACTAAGAGCGTGGCACTTGTTACGCTCTTGTTATTCTGTTAGGCCTAGCTGCCTGTGTAGTCAGTATTTCGATATCTCAAACCAGTAAAACGTTCTGGCCAATAATCTGAAAAGTGAGTTTTTCCCACTAGACTATATAGCTTGATACGGGTAGAAGCACAGCGATCGAGTTCGCGCTGTCCTCCCGGTCCTTCCTTATGTTCAGTGCCATCCAGAATCCGCAAGAAGGCAAAATCCAAATCGTAAAAATTTCTGAAAATTTAGATTTTGCAATATATATCCTTGAATAGTATATCCCTATATATATATATATATATATATATATATATGACGTATTGCAATAGTATATCCTTGAAAAGGCTGACGAGCCCGGAAATTACAGACAGGTTATCTTTGACTTCCAAAAATTTCAAGCCCTTCACGACTTCTGCACGCCCTTCACTAAATTTGGGGTAAAAGCTGTTAAATTTGACAGGTTTTGGTGTTATTTTCCCGCTCCCCCTGCTGTAAAAGAAGGCAGATGCTACTCGATCTTGACAACCTGTTTTTTCAGAAAAGGTCTTGTCAATTTGTTGAAGTTTGCATTATAGACTTATGATGTATAGCTATTCATAACAGTCATACCTGAAATGTCAAAATTTTTCAAATTTCGCAAATTTTTGGCTCGGTCAGGAGCCTGTCAGAAGTCAGTATGTCAGAAACTCTTTGCTAGTTTTGTGCTAATTTTGCTGGTTTCGTAAGCTCATCCGAATGTACTGATTATAAGCTTTAAAACAATGTATAAAACTCTTCCAACTCCCAAAATTGCGAAAATTACTGCGTTTCAAAACATTACGATAAAAGGACTGCACAAAAGGATACTCCCACCTTAAATGACTGTCAGTGACGCTTCTAGGCTTGCAAGAAATGGGAATGAGTGGTTTCTGACTAAATTTGCTCCAAAACGCTTTGCTAATAAAATTAGGACCTGAGCCAGTATCAATGAGCGTCTTAGTGTATAAGCCATTTATATGAGCATTTATGAAAACAGGAAAAGCAAATACAAGATGAGATGAAGATGATCATGGCATAGATTCGGGAACAAAATCATGAACAAAATCAACATCAGAACAATTAATTGAAGCACCTACGGAATAATTAGGCTCGGACACAGAAACAGAATTCTCAGACACAGAAACTGAATTCTAACTATTATTCAGTACAAAAAAATCAAAAGAACTCATCCTCGATCCATCCCGGGCAGGAACGAGGCGGGCAGCGGCAACTGGCGAACCTGAAGCAAAAAGTTCCACAACGCCTTAAGCGCCCAAAATGGTAACATAGTTGTCCAATAGATTCGCTAGCTGTTAGAGAAGCTAATTGGTTAGACAATGACTGAACCTGGCGGGTCAAATTCTGTACCTGATTTTCAAAATAACAAAACATCAAAGCAGAATCGCTTGACAAATCCGCACTGGTTAGCACCAGTCGGCATCAACCGGCTCTTGCTGCTTCTGAGACTTGAGCTTGTTTTTGGAAGGGAAGGAACTGTTAAGAACTAAAAAGAAAAAGACAAAAATGAAGGGGGGTTCGTTCGACGACTAAAGCAGTAGTTAGCCTAAATAGACTTGATAGTAGTTGTTGGCTATGGTCTGACACAAAAATTTAGTTTAGTATGGTGTTGTCAGGTGGTGTGATATGTTGTGCTGGCTTGATGAGAAAGAACGCGTTATATCAGTTTAATTCTATGCGTTTGTTAAATTGTGTTCTATTTAGTATTCTTGTGCGCTCTATTCTAATCCCTATAGTGTTCTATTCTTGTCGGTTGCATTCAGACAATTAACAATTTAGCTAAACACTTTGTAATTGGCTTTTTAGCGTGCACCAGCATTATTCTTGATTTTTATTCATTAATAGGCTCCAGAAGCAAACTAACTAACTAACTAACACGACAGATGTTGCCCGTGTCAGAAGCACTGCTAGTACGAGCGGTAAGACTGCTAGTCTGCTAGACTATTTTTACAAAGTTTTTTTAAAAAACGAAAAAATTTTAAATTTTTTAATTAAATTTAAATAATTCAAAAAAAGAATTTTGATAAATTGTTTGAAATTCTAACAAAATGCTGCTTTTGAGCATTCTAAAATTGGTTCTGGTTTCGGTACTTTTGAAGAACCGGTTGCAGAACTGGAATCACGTCGATCCATGTGTGTTGTGTGCCAGTTTTATGTATTTATATATTGCTATTTGCTTTCTATATTATTTTGTTGAAATAGGTGCTGGTCCCAGTTCGAGAGAAGTCTCCACGCCGGGACCAAGTTCGAAAGAAGTCTCCACGCCGGGACCCAGTTCATCAGAATTCGCCACACCTCCAAAAGGCAAGCCTGCTGATTCCTCCCTTGATTCCAGCGCATCTTCACCGCGGGCAAGTGTAAATCCCAGAAAACGAAACGAACCACGAAGCGGAAGCAGACGTCCTGGCCAACTGAGGCTCAAGTGGCCAAAATCGCAAGAATTGCCAATCTTGCCAGTTAGATTCAGAATGTTGCCGAACTGCTTCAAGCAGAAGGAGCAGTTGAATTGCCCCAGGGCAATTAAAACGATGTTTAAGTAAGTTTCGACATGTGTATGTGTTCTTGAGCTTTAGAACGTAGGCATTACGTGCAAATTTCTTTGAAGTGATGGGTCTAATTTATGAGAGCTGGGTCAGCCGTTATCTTAAAGATTATGTCGTAAAGCCCAATAACTAAGAGCGTGGCACTTGTTACGCTCTTGTTATTCTGTTAGGCCTAGCTGCCTGTGTAGTCAGTATTTCGATATCTCAAACCAGTAAAACGTTCTGGCCAATAATCTGAAAAGTGAGTTTTTCCCACTAGACTATATAGCTTGATACGGGTAGAAGCACAGCGATCGAGTTCGCGCTGTCCTCCCGGTCCTTCCTTATGTTCAGTGCCATCCAGAATCCGCAAGAAGGCAAAATCCAAATCGTAAAAATTTCTGAAAATTTAGATTTTGCAATATATATCCTTGAATAGTATATCCCTATATATATATATATATATGACGTATTGCAATAGTATATCCTTGAAAAGGCTGACGAGCCCGGAAATTACAGACAGGTTATCTTTGACTTCCAAAAATTTCAAGCCCTTCACGACTTCTGCACGCCCTTCACTAAATTTGGGGTAAAAGCTGTTAAATTTGACAGGTTTTGGTGTTATTTTCCCGCTCCCCCTGCTGTAAAAGAAGGCAGATGCTACTCGATCTTGACAACCTGTTTTTTCAGAAAAGGTCTTGTCAATTTGTTGAAGTTTGCATTATAGACTTATGATGTATAGCTATTCATAACAGTCATACCTGAAATGTCAAAATTTTTCAAATTTCGCAAATTTTTGGCTCGGTCAGGAGCCTGTCAGAAGTCAGTATGTCAGAAACTCTTTGCTAGTTTTGTGCTAATTTTGCTGGTTTCGTAAGCTCATCCGAATGTACTGATTATAAGCTTTAAAACAATGTATAAAACTCTTCCAACTCCCAAAATTGCGAAAATTACTGCGTTTCAAAACATTACGATAAAAGGACTGCACAAAAGGATACTCCCACCTTAAATGACTGTCAGTGACGCTTCTAGGCTTGCAAGAAATGGGAATGAGTGGTTTCTGACTAAATTTGCTCCAAAACGCTTTGCTAATAAAATTAGGACCTGAGCCAGTATCAATGAGCGTCTTAGTGTATAAGCCATTTATATGAGCATTTATGAAAACAGGAAAAGCAAATACAAGATGAGATGAAGATGATCATGGCATAGATTCGGGAACAAAATCATGAACAAAATCAACATCAGAACAATTAATTGAAGCACCTACGGAATAATTAGGCTCGGACACAGAAACAGAATTCTCAGACACAGAAACTGAATTCTAACTATTATTCAGTACAAAAAAATCAAAAGAACTCATCCTCGATCCATCCCGGGCAGGAACGAGGCGGGCAGCGGCAACTGGCGAACCTGAAGCAAAAAGTTCCACAACGCCTTAAGCGCCCAAAATGGTAACATAGTTGTCCAATAGATTCGCTAGCTGTTAGAGAAGCTAATTGGTTAGACAATGACTGAACCTGGCGGGTCAAATTCTGTACCTGATTTTCAAAATAACAAAACATCAAAGCAGAATCGCTTGACAAATCCGCACTGGTTAGCACCAGTCGGCATCAACCGGCTCTTGCTGCTTCTGAGACTTGAGCTTGTTTTTGGAAGGGAAGGAACTGTTAAGAACTAAAAAGAAAAAGACAAAAATGAAGGGGGGTTCGTTCGACGACTAAAGCAGTAGTTAGCCTAAATAGACTTGATAGTAGTTGTTGGCTATGGTCTGACACAAAAATTTAGTTTAGTATGGTGTTGTCAGGTGGTGTGATATGTTGTGCTGGCTTGATGAGAAAGAACGCGTTATATCAGTTTAATTCTATGCGTTTGTTAAATTGTGTTCTATTTAGTATTCTTGTGCGCTCTATTCTAATCCCTATAGTGTTCTATTCTTGTCGGTTGCATTCAGACAATTAACAATTTAGCTAAACACTTTGTAATTGGCTTTTTAGCGTGCACCAGCATTATTCTTGATTTTTATTCATTAATAGGCTCCAGAAGCAAACTAACTAACTAACTAACACGACAGATGTTGCCCGTGTCAGAAGCACTGCTAGTACGAGCGGTAAGACTGCTAGTCTGCTAGACTATTTTTACAAAGTTTTTTTAAAAAACGAAAAAAATTTTAAATTTTTTAATTAAATTTAAATAATTCAAAAAAAGAATTTTGATAAATTGTTTGAAATTCTAACAAAATGCTGCTTTTGAGCATTCTAAAATTGGTTCTGGTTTCGGTACTTTTGAAGAACCGGTTGCAGAACTGGAATCACGTCGATCCATGTGTGTTGTGTGCCAGTTTTATGTATTTATATATTGCTATTTGCTTTCTATATTATTTTGTTGAAATAGGTGCTGGTCCCAGTTCGAGAGAAGTCTCCACGCCGGGACCAAGTTCGAAAGAAGTCTCCACGCCGGGACCCAGTTCATCAGAATTCGCCACACCTCCAAAAGGCAAGCCTGCTGATTCCTCCCTTGATTCCAGCGCATCTTCACCGCGGGCAAGTGTAAATCCCAGAAAACGAAACGAACCACGAAGCGGAAGCAGACGTCCTGGCCAACTGAGGCTCAAGTGGCCAAAATCGCAAGAATTGCCAATCTTGCCAGTTAGATTCAGAATGTTGCCGAACTGCTTCAAGCAGAAGGAGCAGTTGAATTGCCCCAGGGCAATTAAAACGATGTTTAAGTAAGTTTCGACATGTGTATGTGTTCTTGAGCTTTAGAACGTAGGCATTACGTGCAAATTTCTTTGAAGTGATGGGTCTAATTTATGAGAGCTGGGTCAGCCGTTATCTTAAAGATTATGTCGTAAAGCCCAATAACTAAGAGCGTGGCACTTGTTACGCTCTTGTTATTCTGTTAGGCCTAGCTGCCTGTGTAGTCAGTATTTCGATATCTCAAACCAGTAAAACGTTCTGGCCAATAATCTGAAAAGTGAGTTTTTCCCACTAGACTATATAGCTTGATACGGGTAGAAGCACAGCGATCGAGTTCGCGCTGTCCTCCCGGTCCTTCCTTATGTTCAGTGCCATCCAGAATCCGCAAGAAGGCAAAATCCAAATCGTAAAAATTTCTGAAAATTTAGATTTTGCAATATATATCCTTGAATAGTATATCCCTATATATATATATATATATATATGACGTATTGCAATAGTATATCCTTGAAAAGGCTGACGAGCCCGGAAATTACAGACAGGTTATCTTTGACTTCCAAAAATTTCAAGCCCTTCACGACTTCTGCACGCCCTTCACTAAATTTGGGGTAAAAGCTGTTAAATTTGACAGGTTTTGGTGTTATTTTCCCGCTCCCCCTGCTGTAAAAGAAGGCAGATGCTACTCGATCTTGACAACCTGTTTTTTCAGAAAAGGTCTTGTCAATTTGTTGAAGTTTGCATTATAGACTTATGATGTATAGCTATTCATAACAGTCATACCTGAAATGTCAAAATTTTTCAAATT